>JAHZMW010003450.1:0-79587 GCA_027743745.1 Alloscopus bannaensis | reverse complement strand
GTCGTTCTGATCAGATATCTAATCTGATAAAGGTTTTTCTGATCTATTCTAATATCATGATCAGATCAGATTAGATCAGAATGATCAGAAATTGATCAGTTGATCAGTATCAGATGAGCAGCACTAGGTGGGAGTATAGATAGATTCTAATGTTAATGTGCAGGAAGGAATGTGGTTAAAATGCGTTTTCGTTTTCTTTCAATAATGATCGCGTGATCGTTTTTAGGCGCATCTCCGGTGGCACTGAACACCGAACTCGGGAAAAGCCTTTCTCTCGCTCAGATTGAGGAGGGGTTGCGCACTCACAAGCCCAAGGTCCTCTTTCTCGTTCACTCAGAGTCATCGACAGGAGTGATGCAACCGCTGATCGGCGTGGGCGATTTATGTCGACAGTAAGAATATCTCCATTTGCTTTCACACAAAAAAAGTCTTTCGTAGAAAATAGATTAAAAAATGAGGCGATTGCTCTTGCATCCATATTGAGACGAGGAAATATGAGAAATTGGCTTACTGAGAACTCTTGCAAAACAAGGAAAATGATTAAGCTTCGTGGTTTTTTGATGACACCCAGGCACGGATGTCTCTTGGCTTGCACCAGTCTCCTTCGGCCCTCGAGCAGTGTACGTCTTTTTCTAATCGGAATTCCTTTCATTCTCTCTCCATCCTTTTTGCTCACATCATTTCATCGGCATTTGCGTGCTCTGCATTACAAAATGCTGAAAGAAATGAAGGAAACAGCATTTTTATTTGATTGCTGGGTGGTTGTATGCATATACACAGGGAGAAGATCAAGACACGAAAGAGTCTCATCAAATCCTACCTGCTGGACATGAATCAGTTGACGATCCAGTGGCAGGCGAATGATCCCAGCATTCCAAGGATTTATCATCACACGCCACCCGTCAACCTCTTGTTCGCGTTACGCGAAGCGTTGGCGGAAATCTCGGAAGAGGGACTCGAGCACCTGTGGGCCAGGCATGAGAACGCGAGATCCAGACTCCATGCCGGCCTCGAGGCGATGGGAATGCAACTCTTTGTCCCCAATTCCGCAGATCGCCTTCCCACCGTCACCACCATCAAGGTCCCGGAGGGAGTGGACTGGAAACTTGTTCCTCAGTATGCCATGGATAAGTAAGTGGAAGACGAAGCATTACAGTCCAGATTTTCTTGTGTATCAAATCTTCCAACTTGTGTCTGCAGGGTAGCCAAGATGCAACTGGAAATTGCAGAAGGTAATTTAACTAAAAGTGCTTCTCTTCTTCAACATTATTAGGTACAGAACGGAAATTGCTGGAGGACTTGGACCAACGGTTGGAATGGTTTTTCGTATAGGCCTTCTCGGTGTGAATGCCACACCAGCAAAGGTATGCGCATTTGCAACATTCCTCAGAAACGGTTATCTAATCTTTATACCCCTAAGCCGATTGAATAACGAGTATAATGGGCGAATAATGCAAAAAGGATCTGCGGCGTAAGGTGTAATTAATATTATTACAAAACATTCAAATTATTTCTTTTATCATTTTTAGGTTGATCGCGTGCTTCAAGTGTTCAAAGAAAGTCTCGAGTATGCGAAACTACACGGGCGCCTGTGAATGAGATAATTGATGCTTCGAACTTCATTCATCCTCAGAATACATATTCCGTAGAATAAATCTGAATTAAATCGATCACGTGTAAGAGTAATTATTATTATACATGGAAAACTTGTACGAAATAGCAAAGAAAAAAAACTCGAATGAGTAATCTCGAATGGAAATTTTGGTAATTTTTTGAGTAGTTAAAACTCTCTTGGAAGCATCGTCATCATCAATTCATACGTCAATGCAAATGAAAGAAATTTGTTGCCTACCTCAGTAAATGAAGCGTGGGACTCAAAGTTATTTGCTTAATAGCGTTTCCTCCCACGCAACTCATTCGTTTTACGTGTTTGGACTCGCAGTAACGTCCTTTCGAAGAGACTCGCCACCACGTATTTTTGGATTAAAAATCGGCAAAAAAATCATCGTCAAGAATATTTGCACGTGAGGGGAATTCATGCAAATTGCATTTATTTTAATGACTTTGGTAGTAATAAACAGATGCCACTTTGATTATCCTGGAAAGCATAAAGCCCAAATGTGCTCCCTGCGCAATATTTAAAAGAGCGATACACGTCTCCCAAAGATAATAAACACACAATAAACCGCTTGATTTTAAACGAGTTTTTCTGTGAGTGACTACCTGAACGCAGTGTGTGACATAAACATGATTTGTGAGCAGAATGCAAACTGTAAACATGCATTAAGACAACGCTTTCTCCTCTGTAATTTCCCTTCCGAAATGCAAAGGAGTTTTACCGCGTGCCCCCACTTCCTGTGGAGGGTCTCCATTTTTTAAAAAAATCTGGCGACCGTCATCCTATACAACCCGTTTTCAAAACCCATTTGCCCTAAATTGTCAAACTGTTCTGTTATATTTACATAAACATCACACGCTCTCACATTTATGGGCGAGAGACACGGAAAAGATTGTAAATGGGGGAAACGTGAGCACATTCGGGGTCTCAGATATTGGGCAATAAAGAGGGTGTTCATGTTGATGAGTTGTTTGGTGGATGAAGTGCGCCATCAAGTCTGTACTCACACCTGTACAAACTTATATGACCTCGAAGACTACTCTCCAAGAACTGTTTACGGTTTCTGGTTGACGCGATATTAATTTGCGGATGCGTCCCATCTCTCCCAAAACAACTAACACAGTACTGCTGACTTGAAAAGTTGACAAGACCATCTGCATGCCTACAGAAGCAAATTACAAAACTGCGAGTAGCAGCAGCAGATGGGCTTTATGTCTTGTGATTTGTCGCAATATATTATTGACTTTTGAAATCGTCGTTTATTTGCCTTCCACAATCTCTCATTAACCATCACATGTCATCAACGACTGAGGGTTGGAGCTGGCAAAGGATTAATTCGCGGATTAGAGACGATTATGATGGATTATTATTATCTTGACAAGTTTCCGGATTCCTACCAAAAATTCTCTCTTAAAAATCTTTGCAGTTTGGTGTAATGTTCTGAAAGTTGTAACTGCTGCACACTTATTGGGTATTATATTTTTAGACACGACACCTAGGGCAAAAGGTCATCGTCCAGATTGGGTTTCGAGCCAGTTTTGTCCAACTGATACTGCTCGCAAAGGGAACAGCCACCCGGGGAAGAAGCGGAGGCTCTTCTCTGAACTGTGTGTGTGCACTTGACTCTTCAAGTCCTTTGCAGGTGAGGAGGCCTTGCTTGAGGTGTGGCATATTTAGGAACAATATCGAGTCAGTTTTGACGAGATGAGCATAATATTATAATACTACTAATATAATTTTCCCTGTAGGTGATGTTGGGACTTTTTGACGTTTGTTCCGCTTCAGTGGTGCTCTGCTTGACGCTCTCACGTTCTAAACATGACAAGAAATTCATGTACTACTACAAAACTGCTTCTTGTGACTTCATCCCCTTTTTCTTGTGTGAGCTCCACTTGTTCGGATCGCTGGCCTTTGTCACATCGCATCAACCTGTTCACCCTGTTCACCCGTACTACATATTAAGAACCCTGTTTCTCAGCAAGCTCTGTGAATGGTAAACCGAATCGTGAGCAATGAATGACAAAAGGTATGCACATTATTGTATGGCTAACGTTCGTTCTCCAAATCTGAACGAAATACTTCTGAAGACATTTTGGTCGTTGGTGTCCTATATGTTATATATATGTTTCAACAAAATACAGCTTCTTCGTTCATATATGAAAAGTGCATAATACACATACATATATTTGTACCACCTAATTCCAATGTCCCACATCGCATTTCATTGTGTCCAGGGTGGGAGAACACACCACAACCAAAATCATGGCATTGTATTTACCGCATGCAAAGTTTGTATACGAGTGCATTCGTATATATGACAAATGTGGAAAAGGAATTTTAATCAGCTTTTCAAAAAATTAGATACGCTCCCTCTCGTCAACATATTATACTGCGCATTATGCATGGTGTTGGTAATAGGGCTAATACGTGTAAATGCTGTAAAGCCCTATGTTGTTCCTGTGTGTGGCTTTGTGTAACTTTTAAGAGCTCTTCTGAATGGACTCTCAAACGATTTTGAGTGAGTGACTTGAACGGGAAAATAAACCAAAGACACACACACTTATATATTGTATATGTACATTTTTTTAGTTACTCGACAATTCCTAGTCAAAAAATTTCTCTACTTGCTTCTTTGACTGCAAGTTCTTTCTTGATACATTTTCCGCGGCCAGTGTGCGTAAACTGTACACCTACAGGTCTGAGAAGGTGTGAGACCTCCCATCGTCAGTAAAACACCTTTTCTCCAAGGAGTGTGTATAGACGTTCAGGAAAAGAGCTGACAAAAGAGGGTCCCTTATTACTTTTCAGATAAGCATAAGTCACCCTTTTACGGTTCGGTGATGGGGCAAAAATTGAGGAATGTAGGAACGTTTGAAATGAATCCGCCTCAACTCCCTTCAATAATCAACACATTCGTTTGCTGTTAGTACTTCAAAGCTTACAAGATCTGCTGAATGTGATTATCAAGTTAGGATACATATGTACGTATACATAATATTATACGCATTCCCACATCAATAATTTTTACTCTACATCTTATTTCACAATTTGTAGCTGTGTTTGACTTATATCCGCTATTACTTTGAATGTCAAGCTTTGTTGAGAAATTTCAAATAAAGTTCTAATTTCCGTCCACGCCTTCAGCTCTGATGTTATATGCTGTTTTGAGTTTTCAACTTTTGTGAATTTAACGATTCACAATTGCTGAGATTTCGCTTTCTAAAAGGTACACTGGTTCGTTCAAAATGTATCTTGGAAATTCTCTGTTACAAAAAATTCATAGCACAAACAGGCACAATTTATAAAGCTTTTTATTCCCTGCATTCTTTCTTCAATCTTTATTTTATAATCCGCATGGAAGTAGCACCAAATCTCGAACAAAACAGCAATATCACACCTTTTGAGCAAGAATACACACACCCCTCCTTCTGGATTTTTCCAATTCAAGTACTAATATATCACAACAGAGTAGATATTCTTCGGGTTGCATTTAACAATCTCTGACATTTATTGTGGAGCTCTCTCTTTCTATGAAAACCTATACTGCCTCTTCTCTCCTCACACTTGTTTAATATTTTAAGACGGATTTCTAAGGAATTGAACAATGTTGCTCATCAGTTCATCACTTTCTGTATATTTGTCGTACATTGTATGCTTTGCTGTGTGTGTGTGTTGACAAAAGTGTGAGGGAATTATCAGTTTAGCCAACAAAACCCTTTTTATCAATGCACTTGTATAGGAATTGTGAAGACGAACGTCTTCTTTATTGAAATATTCATGTTCTTCCTTTTTCCCTATACATACATATGTATATATATGTAGTATGTATTTGCGTGTAATATATATATGTATCGTTATCACTGCAAACACGGCGACAAACAGTCTTTCACTTCACACATTTCTACCCGTCGTCACTTTTTATTCAATGTTCTTGGTGGACATCGTGCCTATACATTCCCACACGAGAAAGACCTCTCGGGAGCAGCGCAAGGGAGTCAATCAAAGTTGAGAGAAATATCAATATTATCTTGTAAATGAGCGAGCAGCAGAGAGCAGAGGGGTTCATGGCGATAATCCTGTCACAAATTTTTATAACCATTATAATAACCAAATCTTTACACCTATATGCACGCCTGTTCCCTGGAGTTTCCTGTACAGTGAAGATGTTCAAGGCACACACTTGTCTGCTTTAAGCCAAAAAGCTTTGTGTTCGAGGAGAAATCCCCTTTTCACGTCAAGCATTTCATAAAAATCTGTGGGAAACTTTGTGTGCCATTATATTACCTCTCTCTCTGCCGAGAACTGCTGTATGTCGTCTGCGATGGTGGTATGCATTCCTTTAGAATGATTTTTGGCTCAACAATAGATTAAAAAAGATGAGAGAGAGAGAAAGGAAATCGTTTTTTCATTCTCTGTCTCAATTGCATTCCTCGGTCATCCGTGCGATGCTGGTGCCCATCCCTTCTCTTTGCAAGAGAAAAGGGCTCGCATCTCACTAGAGAGAGGACTAGAGGTGAGAAGGTTTTGAGTGGAATGTCTTTTGAAAGCGTATGAGCAGCATCACTCTGGTGAGCGAGATACATCTGTGACTGACGGGCTCTGCCATGATCTCTGGAAAAAGTTGAATGAATGAATGAATGAAATGAGAGAGTACTAGAATATTTCCAGAGAGGTGAGAGGAGGCAACAACAAGTGTGAGATGTACGTGTTCTCGCACCGAACACAATGCAAAAGATGCCATTCTGCATGCATGGTCAAAACTCGTCTTTGTCCGTCTGTCAACTTTCATGAATGGCAGTAACTTTGTCATTCCAGACCACAAGATAGTCGATTCCGTTGATAATGTGAGAGACAGGATACACATAAATGTGTATAAGGAAGTATTGATATTGTCTACATTTATTCGGGAGTTCGTCGTGGGTGGCTCTTGCGATTGGACAATTCAACTGTCTCAAAAAAATTGTGAACAACATCATTTCAATTATGCTGAGCAAACCTCTCACCGTACCACACGGGTTTCCACTTTTGCAGGTGTGCTAATGAAGTATGTGATTACGCTTTGAGCGGACGCGTATCAAAGCGTCCGTATAGCATAACAGTAACTAATTACTGATAAGAGTGAATTGCTATGATTAGTGGCGATAACATTACAGGATCCAGCTCAAAACTCGAAAAAACCAGCCAACTAACAGTCAACTTGTCTAGCTTTTCCAAAAGTGCTGCTACGAACAATCTCCTGCTCACCTGGTCATCCACTCCACACTCACAAACATTTCATACGTTCATACTTTTATGATGGATTATAAAACGTTTCAAGTTCGCTCAAGGTAACAACAATGACAGAGTAAACAAAGTGATCATACATTCTTCAGCGACTCAGATTCGTTGACTCAGTCAGTTCACCTTTATCTAGAGAATATTTTAGAACATTCCTCATCAATTTCTGTATCATCACTGCAGTAGGTTCAGCCATACTATTGACCACCACAAATACTCAGAATAGCATGCTCAGAATTCATCAAATACTTTTAAATTAAAATAGAAAAACAAATTAATGAGACATTAGTTGAATTCTTGATAAATACCAAAACCCAAACAACTTGGAACGGGATATAATCATGCAATAGGAATGGAGTGGGGAAATGTGAGAATACATTCTGTTGTCCATTGTCAAGGGCAAGTTTATAATAAAGGAACCAGAACCTAGACAATTTTCCAGAGAATAGTGTATCGCTAAATTAGTTATACATAGCGGATGTCTTGTGAAACCCTACTATTTTTACTCTAATCACTGACAGGATATTTTCCAAGTATTTTCACCCGGGAGCGGAAAGGTATCATTATGGAATATTGCTATAAGAGAAAACTCGGTTTTTCCACGTATATTGATTGCCCTTTCTCGTAGTAGTACGGCATTTGTGTGTGTATGTGATTGTAAGGTGAGTGGCACTGAAAGTTGAAAGTATTTTGTTTATACAAAAACAATGTAAAGTACCACACATTAAGAGTGAGTCCGTAACCTTCACCGGTGCCATTGGCACGAACCCGCCTCACTTTCCCCTTTCCAGGTAAAGTTCACCGATACTACACTGAAGTGTTATTAGTATTTAGTTGTTGTGTGAAATGTCGGAATTCCCCTTTTGAATACGCAAATTTCTCCATTAGCACGTGACAGCATGTATTTCCTCTGATTACGACAAACACACACCACCGCCAACCACTTATTCTTTAAATGTTTTCCTACGAACCGCACTACATTTTTTATCAGCTATGGGAAATCGCTTATCGCTCCCTCGAGAGGACAATGTACAAAAGTGTTTCATCAAAACATCCAGTTCATGTGCTTTTTGGCCTTGGTTAAAAATTCAAAGCGTTAAGCAATCAAAGCTGAAGACACGATGGCTTTCCCCCTGATTGAATCCTTACACATGTCTTACGACGAAATGCTAAAACTACCGAGCGAGTACAAAATAATAGTAAGACATTTGTAACTAAATGCTCCGCAATAGCTTTGTTGCGGTTTGCAAATAACATGCGTGTTCACAGTATTGCCTGGAAAAGCTTGCGTGTCAAAATCGCGTTTCATACACTCTCTAACCGGTTTTCTCGGAGAAAGTTTTCGCCTAAAAGCATTTACCGTAAGTTTTCCGAGTGAATCACATGCAGCCTACTGAAACGTATTACAAAAATGATAAATGATCATCAGGCGTGGGTGGAACATTTCTTTGACTCCCAAACACGCGTAATAAGCCCATTTACCGAGAATTCACAGAGGTATTTGCTCCAAGAGGTGATTACGATTAAAGGCAGCTTGTTATTTTGCTTGCTCACGATCGTTTGTAATTGAAATTCCTTGTGAGTGTGCTTTTGTGGGAGATTAGATACATCATATTACTCCGACTTCATGAGAACATCATTATTCATCATTCATTTAGCTTTTCTTTCAGATTTGTTTTTCAGCCTACGTGACACACTTGACATAGACCTGACGATTAGTAATTCTTCTCCGCTCATTCATCTCATTCCACTCTCTGACCGTTGAGTTTGGTGAGAGTGTGAGCGTACCCCGTTTCAAGACTTTTTAAGACCCTTTTTTCTCTCTCGAATCGTCTTCACGCGGCCGTAGCGTGAGCCTTTAGCCACAACACACAGTCCTCTCGTGTGCAGGTTTTGTGTGTGACTTGAATGAGTTAAGTATATTGGAAAATGGACATATTTTAGGAGGACTTGAAGGCCCACACCTTGTATGCAAACAGGTGTGAACGTGAGACCCATTCACTGCAGGAGGACTCACTATTAAATTATAATGATATACGCTTAAGCCTTGTACAATGTCACATCAACTGCGTCCCTATCTTTACATTATTACCACAATATATCCATATCTCACTCGCCAATGCATTCTCCACTGTACAAATAAACACTAATATTCTTGTTCCGACTTCAATAATCCGTGCAAGATTTTTTAAACTCTCTTTTTCCTTTACTCGATCTATATACTTTGACTATTGTAGGAATTTTGGTCGTACAAATAAGTTCTCCTCTTTTTCTCCTGTGTACGGCACATTATTGCACTGCGGCAAAGATGAATGAAAATTGTTGGCCAAAGGAATTTTGAAGAAGACAGCCTGGGCACGACCCGATACTGTACAATGCAATGAGCCTTTTTCTGGCCTTTCCATCGAATGTTCATAAACGTACTGCATCACTATTTTTCATACTGTACACACCTAGAGGAACAGTAATGCTTTCTCAATATCCGCCAATAAAAGCTAAAAGGTTTTTCTCGACGGATACAACAAATACGAAATAACAATTATATTATGCCCTCACCTCTACGGTTTAACGCTTTTCAAAAATATGAGAAGGTTACAGCCACTAAAGTCCGCTTATGTGTCCCCCGTTCATGATGAAACCTGGCAATATTGCTACTACTAGTATTATTACTATTATTATTATTATAACATTTTGGTTGCTTTTGGGGAAAAAGTAACGCACATTCGTGCACAGGCAGCATTATCCCATTTAGTGAAGTGTTATGGATGCATCAAAACTGCTCTGTTTTCTTCTCTCCTTTCCTTCTGTTTGTGTGTAGAATTCTCCCGAGAGTAGAATATCAATGAGGTAATAACTTCACACCTTGACTTATCTTTTTCTCCCCGTAACGAGCTGTAAAAAATTTTGAGAGCAATTTTTCTCGAGAACATGAAATGTCATAAAGCAATATATGATAATATGTTTATCATAAAATGAGTGATTTTTGGGTGAAAAAGACGAAAAAACATATTTTATGATGGGCTCCTCTCTCTCTATTTTCCTTTTGCAGTAGTTATCGGCAGACTCTTCGTCACGTCATGACTTGAACCAGTTTAAAACGAAAAGGAGAGAGGAGATTTGCTCGAAAATTCCTTCAAATCTGATTCACGTTTTTAGCTAACGGCAATAAAAAAAAGAGTTTTTAGTGAGGATTGGAAATGACAGGCGAGAGTTTTTCGAGGAAGTTTTTTCTTCCTAAAAAGTTTGTATTCTTCACTTTCAGGAAAACCTCTTCACAAAGTAATGTCTCACTGGGAAGCAGCGGCGGTAGTGGAATGTCGGCTTCAATCATATTCTCATTCATCACATTTTAATCTGGGAGTTTACCTGGAAAAATTGATTCGCCCCACGTTATTCATTCGGTTTTGAATGTGCCAATCATTTAGGATTTTCCTCCGTCCGCTGAGTGAACCAATTTTTTCTACAAGTAGTTGCAACCAAGTGTGCCTTTCATGTTTGCTCGAGGCATGCAAAAACGCATATTATTACATATATCAGTTTTATGTACAAGATTCTCTCTTTTTTTTTGTTCTAATCCAATTTTCCATCACATCATCATTCATCGTCTTCGTCATCATTTTAAATATCTGACCACCTAGCATCCATATGGCAATAATCTGCTCCCTAACCACTAGTAGCAGCCTTTCTTGAGAGATGAGAATAAAAAACATTTTTTTTCCAATTGCATATCGCCCCAAGACAGGGGGAGACCAATGATGATGTGAGCCATTACGAAAGGGTGACGATCATGTTGGAGAAATTAGCAGTAAACTTCATTCTCATGTATCTTATGAAAGAGAATGATTCAACTTCAGCGAAAACTTTTGCGTTTTTTCTTCCCTCCATCGTCATTTGTCGCGTATATGTCGCAGGAATGGCGAAAATCAAAGAGGTTCAGAGGGAGCCCAATGACAAGTTGAGTATTTAAATATGTCCGTTTTTATACATTGCACACTCATTCCTGTGCACACATCATCATATCATCATAAAAATGAAGTTATCAGCATATCATAATCATTTTTATCCAGTAGCAGAGGACTAAAAAGTCCTTTTAGGATTGGGACACACACATTCTCCCTCTCACTGTGAGTTGATAGTGAAATACATCACTCACCTCACGTAGACACACATATCAATCCGCACAACTTAGATTCTCGCGAAACAGCAGGTACACATTCAACTAGAGAGTGGCTGTATGTGCAGCTTCCTAATATACAGAAAAAATAGACTGTGTGGAGCAAGCGTGAGCAAATGGTTAGGCAGAAGGTAGGCATCGTGTGATCACACGTAGATACTACACACACACACACACACGAATCGCCGACAGCAGTAAAGTCAACTATACTTATGGTAGGCTTCAGCGAGACTTGAGCTCAGTTCGCTTCATGCTTGCCTCCACTCAACACTGTAAAAGAGTCTCCTTTCAGTCTCTATCTCTCTCGAGTGAGAGAGTTGTTCAAGATTAGCTACACAAGCAAAGAGTAAAAAGCATTATCTCTCTAATTAATCACACAAGTACGTCCGTACTTCACTTGCATACACATCGTGAAGTGTAAACATACACAGATATCTGAGTGCACTCATAAAGTTCTCCACATTTTTTTTCTTATCGAAGGAGAAAATTATCAATTAGCAGAATATTTGATTACCATCATCTTGTTCCGTGGAGAATTTATTGTGGTGTTACATAATTGGTAATAACAAGTCATCGATTACTTGACTTGAAGTGGAACAGTCACAATTACTATTTTCTCAGTGAAAGAAAGCAGTATACTATTACGAGGAAACTTTAGTTTACTCTTTTGTTGGCGAGTAAAAACACGGGAGACAGTGTGTGTGGATTGTAAAATAAATAATACTTCATTCAAATAGTAATAATATTTTCTCGTGTCTATTTACTATTGTGTGAGTTTGTGCGTGCCAGAGTTTTGTTCTCCTTTCTTTGTGGGTCTTCGTCGCGTCTCTCTTCTTCGGACACAGGAAACGTGAACAAAGAACAGGAAACCGTGTAACAAAAGTCTGTTTTTCAGATGCTGGCGTGCATTATTTGGGTGAAGCACACACAAGACGACTTACACCGTGAATGTCCAGTGTGTGAATTACAGTTTCTTCAGCTACCTTCAAGGGTCGGGGCATTGTGACCCTTATAAGCATGAGCGTCTTCTCCTTACTCTGAAGAAAGATAACATTTGTACAAGTTTTCTAGGCGGTGAAAGTTCTTGTCAGTGAACACTCTCCACAGTAAAATTGACGAGACGTTTTTTATTCATTTTTTCACATTGTAAAAAATGAAGCCAGTGCAATATTTGAAAGTGGCAGGGCTCCTCGTTCTGGGGGTCCTCTTCATCGTTGACATGACCTGGGGTGCTCCAGGCTCCCAGGATGCTGCCGGTTCCTCCGCGAACGAGAATCGAAGAGGGATGAGGGCTCTCAGAGAAATGAGGAATTTGAGGAGGTCTCACCGGTCCAAGTTCCCTCTCAGGCCGGAGGAATCGCGAAGGAAGTCAAAGAGAACCAGTGGTAAGAATAACTCTTTTAGCTCTTCTTCAAACTTTTTCCTCTAAAAATCATCTGGCATCATCTCGTCATTGCAGAAAGGGTTTTTTCACCTATTTAAATTGATGAGAGGAGAGCACACACAGGGACACACACCTGTTTCTCCTCACTGCTGTGTGTGTGTCCACTGAAAAAAGCATGCTCATTTTTATTATGCAAACAACAATATATTCCTCCTCAACAGCGTTCTCGGAGAGCATAAACATATTTTGCAATGCATATTTCCCATTATTATTACCTTTCGCCGGTCAGGTTAGTTTTGCTGTTGTGTGGTGCGGTGTGCCGGTTTTTGGCTTACTTTGCTACTCATCCTCATCGGCAATCGTCAGCTATTATTTGCCATTTTCCTCTCTCTAGCCATGCTTGTTAAAGTAGCCTTCTATTCTTGTGAAAAAGCAATCTCCGCTGCTCTTTATTGTGGAGGAAAGCTTATTAAGAGGATCTTTCCCTACACGTCTTCGTCGTCGCTTTTTGCATTGTTTACTTTTGTCACTCGTAAATCTGCGAGAGTGATGGTTGGCGTAATTGAACCTGAAATGAAAATCCGCGTGAGTTCGTAATGTGCATCTCGCCATATATTATTTGCAGTTTGAGTATTTGAGAAGGCTCTCGTCTTTCTTTTGTTTGTACATGCTACACACACTACAAAGATGCATCATCATCATCATCAAGTGCAATCCAATATGCAGACACTCAAAAAACTGACAACAGGTTCAATAAGTTTCTAGTAAAAAAAGTCGTATTATTATTGTTATGTTATATATTTTATAATATCATCATATTTGATGTCGGTTCATACATGTCTATTACTCCTAGCAAGACTTAAATCCGTACTAATGCATTCAACAGAGGTAGGAGAGCACCTTTGTTTTTTTTTCTTTTGAGACGGAATTTAAATAGAAAGGCTTTTTTTGTGGTTGAAGGAGCTCACTCTTGCTCTACACAAAACGCACTTGTAACTCCGTGTGCTTTTTAATCGGCCGCCCTGCCGCATAATAAAGTAAAAACCTGAGAGAAAGCCGCATTGTAATTTTTAGGTAAATTTCCTAGAATTTTTTTCGTTAAAAAAACTATAAACCTTCTCTCTTTCTCTCTTTCGGTGATATGTATATGATGAGTGGTTGATGATAAATGTGTTTAGAGAGAGGGAATATTAAAATATTTTATTTTATTTTTTGGCAAGTATTATCATTTCTGTTTAAGTATTTACCGCATTTGTGTACTCTCATCTAGTTCAATTGTTAAGCTCTTCTGCATTAAGGGGGTATACGCAGTACACTTTGCCGCAGTTTGTTTAATTTTTAACAAGAAAAAAATGTACAAGTGGAGAGAGGAACGAGATGTAGATGATCGGATTGCGGTTAATTGATAGATCACTAGAAGGCAAATTTTACAAAGCGAGAGAATATTTTTGAACGTTGATCTCTGTCCCTCTCTCTCAACCACATCACATTTCAATTCATGAGGCATATTATACACAGGTATCCATGTACGTGCTCGTTTGAGGTAGTGTGATTGTGTAAAAGGGCATGCCTCCTTTGGTATCGCCTATGTAATATGCAAACGATACATCAATGACGGAGGTCAGCTTTAGGGAAACAAGTAATTAGACGGTAGTGTGTGTGTGTCTCAATTATTTTAATTATCAGTAATAAAAGCACATGCAAAACGCATCATCAGCAGGACCATGGGCTGGGATTTTTGTGTGCTCACTCGCAACTCATCATCATCCTCATGCTGTGATATGCATAGTGTGCAGAAAACGACTAATATGTGGGCTGCCCACTGCCTACTTTGCATACCAAAGAATGTCATAATTATGCAGAAAAATCTAGGAATTTCCTATAGCACTCAGTTTACTCGCTCATTCACAGTCTTTCTCTCACCCCAAGTGTGAAGATAAGTAAATATTTGACGAAACTCTTGACGACATCCCCTTTTCCAGCGAAGTGAGTGTGTGTGAAGTTTCCAACTCACACTTCTACAAAAAGATGTAGATGCGATTTGTTGGCGAATGTCAATTGCGTAAGTGAAGGACTTTTTGAGGAGACTTTGCGTGGCAGCCCAATCAATCACAAGATTGATGGCTGAGTCTCTTTGGCAGATCTACAATGAGACAGGGTTAAAGAGAGAGAATAAGATAAACAGCAATCTTCCCTGATTAGAGATGATTTGAGAGAGCTGCTGCTGCTTCCAGCCACACACACACAACAATCTCTCTCCTGTGCGAATAATCAACAATCACTGTTTTAAAGCTCCTTTCTGCGTAAAAAATGTATACAAGTATTATAACGATGCACTTAACTCCTATTATGCGCTGCTCTGCTCATCTTCGTGATCATCCTCACCAACCTGAGCTCACCTTTGGTTGTGGTGACTCTATGGCCAGAGGTCCTTTTTCATACACGCTCGTTAATGTAACAGATTCACATGTAAACCCAGTTGCTCTCTCTGAAGCACATGAAGAGACGACGACGCTCTCACAAAAGCGAGCACAATGTAACCAAATAAGCCAGGACAATGTCGGTAGTTTGAGAAATGAATGTGGTGTGGTGTTGTGCCATGAATATTCATGACCTATAGTCGATGTGTTTTTTATTCTCTCTCAAGAAGCAGGCAAATCAGAAGATTGTAGTAAACAATGCTCAAAGAGAGAAAATAACACACACGACCAAATCTCTCTCTCTCCTCTCTCTCTCTTCGGCAATGCTGATCATGCTCGGCTTCATCGGCTTCGTAAGATGATCTTCGTGCAATTTTCTCTCTTCTTTACAAGCTTCTTCATCCTCAAAGACAAAACACACACGGTGTGTGGCGATAATAACAAGGGGGATATTCCTTTAAAAGAGAGAGAGATTGAATTATTATTTTTTGCCTCATTTTTTTTACTTCGTTTTTCTGGGGTGGTGCGAATGCACTTATTTCTAACATGCAAAGTTTATATAGAAAGACACTCACACATAAGTAGCGTAATCCTCGCAAATCTGTGCATTTCAGAAAAAAATGTATTCTCAACAAAGTACTTTGTTGGGTATATGATGGAGATTGGAGAAACTGTTTATGATGTAATTAGTATGGCTGCTTACATGTGTGTGCATGCCTGTTTGTATGGGACTCGCGTTAGGAGAGACGTAAGGAAAAAATGTTGTTCAGTATGCATTATGTACCACTACACAAAGTTCTATTTCAAGTGCTGACTTAATTGCTTCTGCAAAATATATTATGCTGCTCGTGCAGAAAACTAGCAGCAGCATCATCAGTAGCTTTTATTTAGCAAATACAGAGAGAGAGAATGTGGGAGAGGATGCGCGCTTTTTTGGAGAGTGCATTATAATGCGTTTTTGTGAGGAGGATCGCGTCTTTTCTCATCATCACCTGATCTCATCGTTTTGTCTCATCATCATCATTGTATCAATCGTACTCCAAGAGGAGTCCCTTCTGTCTCCTGACAAGTTATACAAACTCACACCAACATTCCCTGTGGAATATGCACATATTTTCCATTTAATTGTCCTCATAATTGGCTGCGATATGATCATACTTTAGCGAGAGAAAAAATCACGCACCACTTCGTGATGTTTGGAACGGCTTCTTCACTCATTCACGATGGACGACCATTGCACTTGTCTCTCATGAAGTGTCTTACACTACGGAGCGTGAGCGCTAAGTTGCTGAGATGGCAGTCAAGGCAAAATAGTACAAAGTTGTTTTTTCTTAAGGAAATGCAGTAAGGATGCCCATTGTCAACTGGAAGGCACCACCACCACTCTGCTATTATCATGCAAATCAGTTCCGGTCATTCGTAATGATTTATTGGAAGAGAGCGAGAGAGGGAGTGAGAGGCAAAGGAATAAATAGTTTGTCTTTTGCTGCTCCTGTCTTGTGGTTATATAGTTAGGCAGGTCATGTGTTAAAGCTTGAGCAAATAATCGCATCGTTTGCATACTGACGAAGAGAGAGTAGAGGAACAAGAGTAATACTTGGTGAGCGTCTTCGCATTTTGGAAGGCGCGACGACACGGCGTCGGCAGATAAGTAACCCACGCACACTCGTCGAATACAAAGGACTCATTTAGCTATTTCGTGGTGACGATCAAGGCTAAGTTAATTACTTCTGCTGCTGCTTATCTTGCTCCTAAACCCAGTCTCAAGTTCAGGTGAAATTGAGCTTGTGCTTTGGATGGATCATTATTATTACAAATAGACACACACACGTGTATGAGTGGGGTATGTGTGTGTCCAAAAAGTTTGAGTTTGGATTGGATACATAATCGATTCAAATTTCTGCGAACACATACTTACCATTTAGAGGGATACCGTGAAAAAAAATCGCGTTGCAAAAGTAAAAATAGAGAAGGGAAACGAAAAAGTGGATTATAATATAGGAAGGGCTGTGTGCGTTTTGTGGAGCTGATTGGTGCCGTGGGTAGCGGCAATTAGCACATGTCTCTTGTTTAAATTCATGTGGGCTTTTGCCGTGCAATTACAATTGCAAAAAGCAACTCTGAGCCAGAGAGACCTATGGATCACACACATACACAAAATGAAATAAATATGAGTAGTACAGTAAATATCGTTAGCCACTCGAATTTTTCAACTTGCACACTCACACAAGTACACACGCGTCACAAGAAAAATAACATTGAGCTCTGTGCGACAGAATATCGTTCAGATTCCAATGAAATTCGCTTTTTTTCTGCGTCGCAGGTCGACTGGCGACAACGGTACAATGATATTGTCAGCAGGGCAGACGGGAACCATTTTATGCTCTGCTTTTGACTTCATTTACACTCGGAGTTTGTGAATTCATTGAGTACGGATGATGATGAAAATTCATCCTTTCACGTTCGTCATTTTAGCCCTGAAAACGGTCTCCAGTCATTCAAATTTATTCCAGAGTGTACAATAGTTCCAAGATTAGTCGCTAAAAGAACTATGAAGCTTCTCTGCTTATACTTATCACTCATTATATCATTTCGTACTCGCCTTCACACCATAGGTATGACATGTGGCATAATAATATTTGTAAAGGGCAAAAACTGCTGCTTCGTTAGCACTATACAGAGATATGTATGTGATCTCACCAGAGATTAGCATTGTGAGAGGTCACTTGTGTATCGCAATTTATATCACTACCATACGCCAGCGATAAAACCGTTTTCCCTTGTATTTGCTTGTACGATTACGCCTCTCGTGTGTTATGTGGAGTCTCTCTCTCTGCACATTGTTTGCCTACCGAGACTCAATTCTGATTAATTATCATTGTTTACCCTACTATTTTTACTCCCTCACACACACTCCACACATCAGCACGTCGTGATGGTGGCGATGGACACGACAGACTGACTAAACGTGTGTGTTCTCTGAGGCACTTATTGGCTTTTGTCAGTTCTCTCTCTAGTCACTCATGCCATAACAAATAATTAACAGTATAATACGGATAAACGGATAAGGGACTTGTGCATGCTTTTTTATTTCACTCTTGATTACGTCCATCTTCCATTCTCACTCGCCATCCAGCTCTAATTAAGCTTTTATTCTCCAAAAATTGGCGCATGGCGACGTTCATCATCGCCGCACACACAAGCTCGGAATAATAATGGTCATCATCAATGAAGTTTATATTGTTCTGGACACATGGACTTTTGCAACACATCTGCAAACTACGACAAATAATTGCATCAATCGGGCTGAATTGATATGTTCAAACAATGTCCAAAAATTGAGTGGGTTTGTCTCTGGCATTTTTAATGGAAGCCATATGGAGCGGCATAACTATAGTCTGATGCATGTTGCCAACTTTTTTATGACACTTCAAGCACTGTAGTATGCTGCCGAGTTTCCTAATTTTTTCGACTATCCGAAGTAAGACGCAACAAAATTATTTTCCAAATAAAATTATTTCAAATAAAAATTGTAAACATATAGATTCACAGTTGGAATGCGAATGCAGAAAAGGTTAAAGGAAAAGTTAATACGCTTAAAAAAAGTGAACATGTTAGCAGAGTATAAATTTAGTGACAGAAAGCATAGATTTTTTGGCTGCACTCCCAAAACAAGTGAAGCATTCAGGAAAAAAATGCATTCCGTATCACTTTTTTTCTATGCAATATTCCATATAGAATTTATTATTTATTGACTTCGTTTTCGTAGCCCATCTTTTTTAGACAGGTGATATGTATCTGTGCGAAAAAAAATCGTAACACTCTTAGCTTGCGCTGCTAGAAACGTCGGTCGAAAAGAGAGAGAGGCTAAAAAGATGAAACAAATTTATACATTATTTCTCTCTGTTTTTGAGCAATCTATGGACATGTAAGGTCATGCCCTTGTAGGGATAAATAAAATTAAAGCAAGAACAAATATCTCTCCCAAGCGTTTGGTCATCCCCACAGAAAAATCCATAAAGATGTGAGCAAGTTTTTCTCTCTTGTTCGTGAGTGTCAAGCCGAAATCTCAAATCAATTCCAAATGGTTGCAATAACGCGACCCATACAATGTTCCGTCTTATTGCATATATGCGCTCTTTTGAGAGTAACGAGACCGGAGTTGATTTTTTTGGCGTGGCACCACCGCCACCACCACCACCGCCGACAATTTCGCGCACTCTCGTAACAATCACACTCACCCAGACACATCCCCCTTAAAAGCAACTATAATCATTTTCTTCACTCGCACACACGCCAGCACAAAAAGCAAGACGGTTAGAGAGAGAGAGGTGTACAGCAAAGGAAGAAGAAAAAGGAATACTTATAAATTTCTTGTTGTCATCATTGGTAAAATAGAAACGTGTCACTCTCTAGAAAGACAGAGAGAGATAAAAGACGAAAAACCAACATAAAAAAGTTCTATTGTTCAATCTCCCTGAGTGAGTATGTGGATAAAAAAGGAAGCTTTTTAATACTCTTCTTGGCATATAGCAATGATTATGATGATGAGAGGGAGCTTATCATGGCAAAAAGTGAGTCAGATATGATTCCTTCCTTACAAGGATATTCAATCGAACCACTATTCCGACGAGAGTTTGAGCACCATCGAGAAGAGTTTATAATAACAATATGTCGCTCATGAGAAGACAAATAAGGTGTAACTCACTCCTTTAAAACTGTGTGTGCGGCGGCTCCATCCATACTTTAGAGAACAACAAAACGCTCACAACAACAGCCAGAGAGGAAAAGTATTATAGATTCCTCATGTAGACTCTCAGAGTCTCAACGAAACGCAGAAAACAACGAAGTTATACTATACGGAGGCAGGTATTCGAAAAAATATATGTATTTTTTTGCACTGGTCGAGTGTCGCCGCTGTGAGGCACCAACAACAACCCCACTTCATGTTTAGCCTTCTCTCCTTTTCTGTTTGGGTGTGCACTTTATCTTTGTCGATATGATCGCCGTGATTATCATCACAAATATAGGCTTCTCTCTCCTCTACTGCACAATCATTGTCGCCATCATACAGAAAAAAGTCTTTTTGATAGGATCGAAAGAGGGAATCGAGCTTTGAGCACCAATTAATCCTCTGATCACAATCACACGCATCGCATCGTCTCTACATTTTATGCTTAACATCACAAAGACCATATTATGCCTATCCTTTAAAAAAATAACAGTTACACTTTAGCAATCGTTTTTGTGTACGCGAAGAAGAGGAGACTATATATACTTTTGTCTGAGTACGTGGAAAAAATTATTAACGGACATCATTGTTTGCGCCCTGCTCACTCTCAGGCTTGTATGTGATTGGAGATGGATGAACAAGGATCAAAAACGAAATCCCAATAAGTTAAGCTTGATTGAGTTGCAGTGTATACCCATGTGTCAAACACAAACACATTCGTATTTATCACAAAAAAAGGATAAAAACCGCACACGTACTACGCTCCTTTTTTAACCGCATAAACATCCACACTTTAGATATATGCATTTTTATCTTGTAGTTCTAATTTGGCAAGGAGCAAAAAAATTTCTGCTACTTCAACCAATGCGAGTCACAATGGGTTTGAGGTGAAAGCGTCGTCGCTTGTTGCTTTGAAGCATGTTACTGGCGCATCGTGAAAGTCTTTGTCGTTAAGAAAGCTGGTTTCTGGGGCATGCCGATACGCTCTCCCCCAGATCTTGTGAGTCCACCACATAAGCAGCTCCGTTTTGGTTAAGATGTTTTTTTATTTCACACAAGTCGCGACACAGGTGAAACTCAGACTCTGACTTTTTGGTTAAAAGACGATGTGCGTGGGCACTCTATTCTATCGTCTCTTGTGATTTTATCAGGGTACAAAAATTGCGCAATATTTATGCTATTACATATGCCGGTGATGTGACTGTGTGGTGCGGTGTGTATGAATGATAACCCCAAAGTTGTGGTTGTATCAACGATAGTTGTTGTATGTATACGTTGCGACCATGTATCAAAGATTGTGATATATGTATCTATATTGTGGGATATGAAGTGGAGGATATTTTGGAGGATTGATGGAGATATCATTATTATGATGACAATGGCGCCAACTCGTTGACTCCGTCATCCATAAAGCAGCAAAGCACAACAAGGCTCGTGAACTGCTAATATCTATCTTCATATTGGTGTATAAAGGGAAAGAGAAATGTGAGTGAGTGTGTGAGTGCGCGCGTCTTTTTGTCGAGCCTGTCATTTTCAACATGATTTCACGTCAATCAGGCACACAGTAGGATCGATGTCTCAACATGTGCAGAGGATGGCACTCTGATCGTGTCAAGATAGAGGTTGGAAACCCAACAAGGAATCAAATAAACGTGAGAGAGTGTAGAAAAACTCAGCTTCTGTCTTTCTCAGCGTCGCACACATCGCGAAGCCAGTCCTTGGCACCCATTCCTTCATTTATCTCCACTGTGTGCAGCTGCAACCACTACATCTTTTCAGTATCACGGCGCAGTGACACTTTTTCTCTCCTTTTCTGCCTCTCTCTGCTGAAAAAACAGGAAAACAATTAAAAATTGCGCCTTCCTCCTCTCCTCTCCTTTGATTTTGCTTCCAAAAGCAAAAGTGATAAGCTCGCATCCTCGGCGGCACACAATATGATATTCGTGGAAAAGTCGGGTTCAAAAAGTTAATTAACAGGCGGAGGACAAGAAAACAGTTTCGTTTATCTCGTTGTTGTTGCAATTCAGCACGCTCTCGTCTTGTAATCATGGGGTCAACTCTCAAAAATAAGATATTACGCAAAACTGATACAATCTTGACTTTGTTGCAAAATAGAGACTGGGAGAAAGAACACATTTTGTGTAATGGTGTGCCAGTACCAGAGGTTCTCTCATTTCGGAACGAATCATCCCTCTCTGCACTACATTTTCTGCTTATTTATTTATCTCGGTGCCAAAAAATTAGAATTAAACAGATGGGCTCCTTACTATTATGTATTTTTCCTTTTCCCGTATTAAATATATTTCATGAGATTCACAGTTATGGTATTGTGTCGGTTTCCTGGATTGCTCATGGCTTGTGTTGTGATATTTTTCGGGTGTAAAGCTGCTGCCAGATCCGCTCTCATTTTGCTTGATATGATTATTTGTGGAGAAAAATTGGTTTATGATTTTGCTCAGCGAGAGACGGAGACGATGTGGAAGCATGTGGTACTTACAAGTCACAACAATTCCTATCTGCAATGGCTGGAAAGCAAATGGACCGGAAGAATAGCACTTTTTTTCTCCCCCGTGATGTTCACGTTCTTTTTACTCAGAGATTTTTATTGCAATTTTCTGCATTTCCGCAGTTTTTCCTTTATTCGTCGTCGTATCTCCGGAAAATCTCTTAATCTACGTAGAGGGAGAGCGAGTGTAGTTCCTAATAAAATTTTCACCAATTGTTTCACCAAAGAGAGAAAGAGAGAGAGAGAGAAAGTAGGAAAACGTAGAAAACCAGTCTTTGCCCAACGGAAAAGTTTGTTTTCCTTTCAGCTTCCGTCGTCCGTCAGTCTGACCATTCTCCAACATTTCCATTTCATTTTCCTTTCACATCCTCCGCTCTCGCTACAGCCCATTTAACCACGAGCACAAGCCTGCTTTTGTTTGATGTTAGAATCCACTTGAATTTATTCTCATTTTTGTGTGAAAAAATGTCTGCTGAATACCTATAATATTGAATGCATAAAATAGTAAGAGAAATCCCTTCTATCAACTTTTTTGTTCTGATTTCACCCTCACAACTTTAGGTATGCATAAAATAAAGAAATGAAAGCAAAACTGAGATCAATGCCCCATCAGCCTAGTTTTTTCCGGAGGATGCATGCCTCCATTGGTTTCATTACTGCATCAAAAATATTATTATTTCGGTGCATTTTGCACTTTCGGCAACTTTCATTCTTATTTCTACGAGCACATTTATTTCAAAATGAACGCTAGGATTAACTAGTTCTTCCTCTCAATCTCTCTCTCTCTAGTAATTCTGCAATTTGGTACGGTTTTGTGCATTCAAATTGGAGGATTAATAAGCATTTTTTTCGAGCGTAGGGACATTTGTAATTGACATTTTTCTCTCTCTGTGACTCTGGAATTTTTTTGTGGGACTCAATTTAAAGAGATGTCCATGCCGAAAAGAGTGATATAGTTCAACTGCATTTCTTTTTGCTCCCGATGAATCTTATATAAATAAATGTGGCCATCATCACGAGGAGAAAAAATCAGGCAAGATAATAAAGTGTCAATTCCCTGTCTGCACGAACATTTTTTCCCCTCATTACAAGTTTATTATCAGCGACTTCGTGGAACACGACCAACTTTTTATGTAACTCTTAAAAGAACCAGAAAAAAGGCGTTCAAGAAAGATAAAACATCATTTCGTGTATTGTATCGTATCTCCGTATCGCCATTTCACTATCTTGCAATCGAGATTGCATCGTCGTCGTCGTCACATCTTGATTTCATTCTCACATAAATTTTTGTGCTCACACAACGTGGGTACATGGTCGGACAGAGTTATTTTTAATACAGTTTTGACAAAACTTGAATCTTGTACGGATAAAAATATTACACAAGAAAACTCACTAAACAAGACATAGAAGACATAAGAGCTATTGTCATTGCAGTCTTTTACGAGGATGGTGTCCTCTTACAGCAATCAATTTCGGTCTCTCTCAAAAAGGAGGGAGAGAGAGAGATAAGTTTCATTTAAAAATACAAACTGGACACATTTCTAAATCGATTTTTTTTCTCCTTTCAAATTTCTTTTTAGGAGCGGTGTGTTTTACAAGGGGATTAAATAATGCAAATGAGAGCATATAGTTCACAGTCGATTTACCTGTCATCTCTCTTTGGGTCGCTAACTAGAAGTGACTTTAATGTGCTCGCGTGACTTGGGCTTGGCTTGGGTCATGTTTCATAATTTGAAAATGAAACCCCTCTCACTCTCTCACACGCTGTCCATGCACATCTCATCCGAAATATTAAAACCTTTTCCAGTCAATTATTCTTACCAATTTCCACAATTTTTACCACAATTTTATTTATTATACATGGACATCCAGAAAACATACTAGTTTATTGAGTTTATTTGATGAGATCTCCAGAGAAGGTATGGTAATTGTTCTCGGTGCATCGTGATTGGCACTTTTCCCTGATGCAATAAGCCGACGAAATAAATGAAGGATTGACATAAAATACGCATTTCTCTCTCCTCAACTAATTCTTTCTTCAGTCATCTCCAAGAAACAATTCTCCATGTTCATTGTTCACATTTTAGTTATATATTTAGTTTATATATATATATATTATTATACATCCAGGGAATGCGAGAATCAGACCTCCATTTATTAAAAGTCAACATTTCTGGTTGAGTCTCTTCGAAAAGTTTTTCGTCAAAGAATGAATACCTGCATGCATATAGAGTAATGCCTCATCTTTCCACAAGCTTCCTTGTTATATCACACAGGCACTGAGAGAAGAGCGACGGAATATATTGTCGTAGAGCTCTTTTGGAGAGTGAACATAGTCTCGTCGACAACCACTACTCAGTCTCCTATATGACCACGTATATGTACAACACTCTTCAGCCATTTTTTAGGGAGATGCAGAAGCAGCTTTTGGCGCCAGCGGATTTTTTTGCAAGTCTGCACGTTTGCCAGGGAGTAGATTCCGTCTGAAAAAAAAACTTACACATTTATACTTCTTCGTACACATACACATATAACATATACGTAGCGTGTGTGTGGTTGCGAGAGTTGGAAGCTTAGAGTAGCACAACATCACGAGTTAATACTGTAACAGCAGTAATCCACACACTATTGCTCATTTGCTCGCACTTCACTTGACTCGAGTTTGTCAGGGAGAGACTGAAAAAAAACTCGCACAATCCTTGTCGAACGCTCACTACACAGAAGCACACATTTTTTAGAAAAATCCTTGCAAATCTTCAGCTGGATCATGTACTCTCTCTCTCTCTTTTTCTCTGTTACTTTACGAAAAAGGTTTAATATAATATCAAATCAGCAAAGTGTGAGCCTCTTGTGTATTTTACGTAACAAATTCTTTAGCAAATGCGTTGCATACTTGTTTAAGTGTACAACGAGCTCGAAGACTGAATGAAGAATCTATGTTCTTGGAAAGCAATTATAATTGTTGCAGACCAAGTGCAAAAATGTTTCACTCCAAACAAGGTTGACAATTGAAAACGTACACAGCTCCGTATGCATGCTATTGCGTAGCTGGGAAAATAGAAACAGAAATAAGACAGGAAAGATCCTTGTAGATGGGAAACACTTGTTTCCCAATTTCTCTTCGTTTCTCCGTTTCCGTCGACTTTTGACATGAAAGATGTGATGTGGAAAAGGACAGAGACTACATAAGTTTCTTTTGCTCTCTCTCTACTTTCTCACTCTCTGGAAAAATAAACTTTTCTCCATGTAGACTTACGCTTGTGCTGGTTCATATGCATTGGACGATTTCCGGATTTTTCCTGGCGAAATGAGAACGCGAATTCGGTATGAGCATAGCCTCGAGAGGAGGTTCGTAGATGTTTGAGTCTCTCTTGAAAATCATTAGCTTATGGGATCTTGAGATGGTTGAGTTTTCAGGATGAAACAAGCATTAATAATACGTACGTATTAAAACGGGTGTCACTTGCACACAAAAAACAACAAGACCGGCTCTTCGAGTTTACGGTTTTGCTGCTTCTTTGCTAGTTTTTTTGTCCACTTTCACCATACAAAATGCGCACGCGATGAGGGCTACTTTTAGGTCATCATACGAGCTTGTGATATATAAATGGTTTTAAATATGTGTACTTGCTATATAGATTTTAACTTTTTTTACTTGTTTCAGAATGTCGGCTTGGAAAAACAACGCATGAGATTGGGGACACTTGGAATCCGGATTTGGGAGAGCCTTTTGGAACGATGTACTGCATCGAGTGTGTTTGCGAACCGGTAAGAGCATGGTTCTTCACTTACCTCACGCAAAAGTGCTTTGATTGCTTTTTCGCTCTCAACAAAAGACTCGGTAGGAGAGAAACCAGATTAATCCGCTTTCGACCTTCCGCCTAAACTCATCATCATGAACCGCGATCAACGGCTGGTCTTGCGTCATAATTACTCATTTCACGGCTGACAAACACATACAACAAATGGCGGATCTTAAATGAAATCAAGGCATGACAGTGGCGGCGCACAAATGGCAGAACACACGAGAAATTTTCTCTCTCATTCGAGATGCTCTCACTGTCGTTTTTCGTGAGAGGAAGAGGACGGAAGCGTGCACACACCGCACCAGTTGAGAGAAAATGTCAAGAGAATTTGTCATTCATTCCATTCATTTGAGTCGGACGTCAAGGGAAATGTACCAGTGTGGTATTTTTATTTTCCTCTTCCCTCTCTCTATCTGTCCCAATGAAATTACCACACTGCCATATGGATGGAGTTACATAACATCTTCCCAATCCGTTGAGAGCTTGTTAAGAGACATGATATGAGGGAAACGAGATACGCCTTTTTCTCTCTCTCGGAATAAGGGCTTGAATTCAGTATACTCACATATAAGCACACACAACACAAAATTCTTTCTTTTTTCTGAAAGAGATGTATATATGTCTTACGATATATCTCTCAGATAAAAAAAACTACTGCATACTACAACTTTTTTTTTGCTTCTGGTATTTTACACCACTTTCCGTTAATAATTTTACTGGTAGATGAAGTTGTGTGTATGTGTGAGTAATCCATCCACGAGCGTTGAGGATGAGACTGAGATCATAATACCCACAAACTTGTGAGCTCACACACAACGTTAGAGAGAGAGAGACCTATATGTCGACGAAAAATGGGATGTGGTTTATGTTTTATGTGGAGAAGAGATGACAGAAGGTCGATGAACCTCCAAAACAGGGAATTATTTAGTTGCACTATTTCGGATTAAAAAAGCATCGTTGTCTTATCATATCACGAGTCTTCCACGACTCCACAAAATCATATAATCCCTTAAACGATACATCAATCGGATTGAGGAAAACGGGATATTTTTACGTTTCACTTCTTTCTATCTCTCCCGAGGAAAAAAATCACTCCTTCCAAGTTTGAGGGTGGCGAAAATATGTATGGAAGGGTTATACCATGAACAAACGATCTCGATGGCGGTGATTCGCATTTTTTGTGAGCACTCTTTTCCGGTTTCTTTCTTAAACATTATTTCTTCATAGTCAATGCGACTTGCATAAAGGGAGGAAAAGGAACACATTTGAAAAGTTACTTCGCAGTCAGCGAGGATACTACTACGACATAAGTTTTTAAAAGGGTTATGAAGAGACGACGTTTTTTCTGCATGTCAATAGGATCTTGTCTGTGGAGCAGTCACTCCACTTACTACGACGTATTCACTTCTAACTATGTTACTATATATGATTACTCGGTATTTAGGTATACAACGTTTATGAGTGTATAATATTATATAAAGCTTCTTGCTTGCCTTGAAGCGCATATGGCAGCGGCATTCATAAAAAAGCAGCGTGCATTTGCATTTTCCTCTATTGTTTTGTTGACCTTTTATGCAAACATTTACGTCGTCCCGAAAGACATGGTCTCTATACACATTCTTTTTTTACAAAGACTTTTATAAAACTATAAAAGAAGTGTATAGTATATGTTAAACATTGTTAGTAGCAGAGTTGAGCTTTCCGTGCGGTTTACTAATAAAAATGTTAATTTACTTTTTTTGTGAAAATATGGCAATTTTGCAAACTGCCTCTTTACTACTTGACTCTGTACTACAACGGTTGTTTCGAAAGGGAAACTTGTAGGGAAATGCAGCTCACATTGCAGTATATTGCTTTTATAAAGAAAACTAATCTGCATAATATGTGTAGTTTCGAGTAATACAGTGATTTATGGTGTAGATGATCTCTGTATGCTTTGAAGTTCCATGCTGATGACCACAGCAGTGAGTACGGCTCACTGTCCAAAATGTTCATTCATCTATTCTTTGACCGCTTTATGAGAATGACGTACGTAGTATTGCTGAGCAGAGATGCATTCAGAGATGCACATTATGCTTTGAGAGAGAATAATTGCAGTAGGTACTAGTGGTTCTTTGCGTGTCTTGACTCTTTTTGTACAAAGACGACAAGAACACACTGAAGGGTATGAGGGAGAAGCCTGCAAGATAAATAATTGTCAGCATTAATATTTTTCACAATTTGCTGACAAATAGGAGAGAGAAAATAGCAGCTTCTTTTTATATTTTTTCATAAAGGGGAATATTTTTTTCCCTAATATAAAGGAGGTGGAACCGAACGAGTGGTACATCTAATGCTACAAGAGCAACAAAGTATCATATGACAAAAAGATGAGAGAGAGAGCATTTGGTAATGTAAAGCTTGCAAGAATTCCATATCTGTCTGAATCATCGGCCGTGAGTCCAGTTAATTCTAGAGAGACAAGACACTCACTCACTGACCGTCTAGTGTGTGTAGGTAAATGCATTTTTGAACAACGAATGTGTTCAAAAATGCCCTCTCCCCTCTTTTATTCTCCTCACTTAAGACTTTTCTTGTGATCGGTTGTCTCCTTGAGAGAAAAGTGCATCTCTCATTTTCTTCCTTTCGTGGTGGTGAATCCTCGCCCGCTAATTGTAAGTTATGAGAGGGAGATGATGTGCAGAGTATAAAAATGATCTGAATACGAGATAATCATCTCTTTGAGCAACAGACAAGACAAAACTGCACACACATACACTTGTTTTTTTTTCGTTGAGTCGTCGTGTGCACATAAAACTGCAAAATAGTAGCAACAACAAGAACAACAATGACGGCAAGACAATCAGTGCGAATATATGTCGCGCACAAATTACATTGTTGCTGTTTTGATGACGATTCCTTTTATCTTTCGGGTCAATCTCTGTTACAGCGTTGTTGCTCTCTATGTCTGTATGTGAGTTTGTGTGTGTGTCCTTTGAGGAAACTTCATAACCACCTTTTTACTGCCATTGGAGACTCTTTTGTGTACTCGTTGTCGCCAGAAATCTAATTCTGAAGGAGTCGTGACATGTCATGAAACCATCCTAGTTGTTCTTTTGTTTATCTCTAAACAAGATCGCATTCGTTCACATGCATCGACTACTCTTCCTTACCTCTGCTCCTGCTGCTGATTTTTTATGTGATGATAATTTGTTCAAAACTTCTCCACTTGCAAGTCGCTAATGAAGGGGGAAACCACACGTGAATATATATGCATGTATCCCACAGTGGTCAACGATTTTTTTTAGCAAACTATTTTACTACAATTGTCTTTTGAACGAGGCTGTCGTTTGTCCCCATATACCATCATTCTTCACCAAGCTATTTGTAAGGGGACAGCCAAGTTTAGCTGGTTTTGTAAAAAAAAATCAAAAGTGCTTGATTATTCCCAGGCGTATGTGTGGAGAAAACTTTTGTCTACTTGTTTTTGCACACAAACCAAACCAAAAACTTGTTACTTTGAATTAGTCTCTAACCAAAGTATGGATGCAAAAGTATGAAAGTTTTCGCACATAAAGTCATTTTCTCTCTCGCCCTCGGTATCATGTTCATTTACAAGGATTTCGGGTGATTAGTTTGTTCCCTTCTTTCTTTTTTGTTGGTGACCCGTCGGTCGTTTCGGTGGCGGTTTTGTAGTAATAAATGTGCGAATAAATGGGATGGCGGCGGCCGTCCTTGGTCCAAATAACTTTATGAGATGTATACGAGGAGAAAGAGAGACGTTATACTGACGTGCTCACATACATTTCATATCCATTTTTTCGCAATATCTTTCGATATGGGGCCCATGCATATGTCAAGCAAACCATAGGAAAATGTAACACTGTTTTCGTTCGCCTTTCGGTTAGATGGACGAATGATTCGAGAGAAGAGGAAAAGGTCGAACAAACAAAAAACGCATATAGAGGAAAGAAAAGTAAAAAAGGCCTTGGGTTAAGGACGCTCTTCAGAGAGCGCGAGAGAGAAGGGAAAATACTTAACTTGATAGACGACGAACAAGACGAGAGAAACATAGAGCGTAAGGCTAATGACTAATGACTATTTTATCATTGTTACATATTTTTTGCTAAATTTCCACATTCTCAACACAAAAGTCCACTTTTGCGGGAAAACTTCTTTTCTATCTCTCTATCGCTGATTTTTTCCTCTCTTACTCTCGTGTTCCGCCTGAGTAAGCAAAAATGTATGAAAATGGATGGAGTTTCACTGGAGACAAAGTCATCACTACAGTATAAAAATTTGTCCTTTCGTCAGGAGAGGTAGAGAGAAGAAAGTAGAGAAGTGCACATTTTTTTCCCAGGGAGAAAGTGACGAGTCAGGCGGAAAATTGAGGTCGCCCTTTTTATTTAACTTTATGCTTTTCTCTTGTGCAAGCGATATTTTATGTATCTTCTAGTTGTCTGGAAAAAATGCATGGTCGAAGAAGCTTCGTCTCTTTTGTGAAAGGAGGCATGTTTCACGACTGATATCTTCACTTATTTCTCCCATTATAGTCCCAAAGTGAGAGCATGAAGATAACACATGAAAGGCTCACGTTCGTCATACAACTTGAACCACGACGCAAAAGGACCATTACTACAAAATGAGGGGACAGCATATTTCACGGTTGTTCTTCGTGATGGTTATCCCTTTACAGCAGGACGGGGAAAGTGCGCCTTTTGTCCCGTGTAATTTCGAAAACACGTGATGGGTCATTGAGGGAAATAGATTTGTATTAGACACGAATGATTGTGTCTACAAGCAGTGAATTGTTTTTGGTAGACTAAACCCAGTTCTCGGTAATAGCTAACACAATACAAAAACAACAACAATATCAAACGTAGGGCACCCATAAAATACTGTTCTGAGAAATGTTCATTGTGGTTGATCATGACACAAATTTGATTTGCATGCAATTTTTGAGACTACGAATTTCCGACAAGCTGAAGGGTATCTGATGTGATTTGTAGGTGCTTTCTCCACACTTGATTACAGAGAAGAGGAGTTGACCCTCACTCCGCTTTTTCCTGTGGGCTTTCTCCAGAAATCGGGAGAACAATGTGTTTATTCCATGTCACATGCCACCTGTGCCTGTCCCAGGGTTTGCGTGAGAGTGTGTTGCACATTACACAATCATGTTTTTCTCCGAGTATATTACACCACCGCCGTCGGTCGTCGCGGAGTTTGCATGCATGAAATAACCTGTAATGACCCAAAGCAAAAATAAGCTAGTCATCTGACTGTAAAAAAAGTCCGTGTCCCTAAAATCGTCTAGTCTGGTGTGCACGCACTCGCTCAGATAGGTATATGTGGATTTGCCAAAAAAAAGCCTAGAGAAAAAAGTTTGTTTTTATAGGGTTTTCTTTTCCTCGGAACACTTGTGAATTCTCGCTAATGATTCATTTAACAACTTGTCAGCATTTCCTTTTGCTTCATTACCTACAGAAAACGGAAATGAAATGACAAATTCGCTCAAACGGTACGGGAGAAATCCTTGAGCACTGTATGATTTCAGATTTGACGGAGTTTGTAAACATGTACTTACTGGATAATTGCGTAATCTGTAGACGCCGTCATCATCAGCCTTTGATTTCAGGGAGAAAGTTGTGCATTTGTTTTTTGACTCGCAGCTTGTCCTCTGTTTTTGACAAGAGAGACGCTCATCAATATTTTTATTTGGTCAAGGTCCACTGCCTGTTTTTCATGACTTATTAGTCTGGTCCTAATTTATCTGCCCTTCTCTAAAACGAAGTACGAGGAGACAAGGTCCGGGAAATCGTAAAATTTTGCTGATTTTACTCCAGAGATAGGGAGGGATACAAACACATGCAAATTACTGTACAAAGTACGCCATTGTGCTCTAAGGTTTTTATTATAGCGAATAGGTTTACCGAACATTAGCATTTGTGACTTTGCCCCACTAATCTTTACTGCTACTCGTAAAAAGTGTAGTTTGAGACTATGTCACTGACAAATCACGTTGTGTGAGGTTCCACATTTCTCGTTGAGAAATTTACATAAGTTAGTCTTTCACATTTGGTGACAGTATTCCTCATCCCCGTGGCATAGTTCACGGGAATTTTTATGGAAGAAAAAAACCAATGGGGCTCAGAAAGATCTCTCTCCATTTCCATCGTTGTACATAAAAGCTACAAATTAGAAAACTAGATTGTGAAAAAAGAAAACTGCTATTTTTTTTAGCTGAAATGATATATACCCGCACGTATACTGATATTTTTACCTCATTTATAATGTGACTATATCAAACCTTCAGCTAAGACATGGTGGTGTTTATTTACACGTCTCTCTTCACTGTAAAATATTCCGTGTGGTAATACATTTCTTAGTGTGTTGATGAGCTAATTGTGTCTTGTAACTTTGAGATTAACATGGATTCGCGATGATTTGTATTGTTGTGGAGCTTCCACATGGTTTACAAGAGCTCGTAGCCATTTCTCTCCCTCCTCTGTCCTTGCAATGAGAACAATATTGTACATTTGAAAAGGATTTTCGGCTATATTTTTTCTGCAAAGTCAGCTCTCTCTCGGCTACTTCCCGAAGGAGAGTTCACAAAAGCCAGAGAGAAACAGAGATATTTGGTAACAAGCTGTGTTATGGATGATGACATTGGCTCCACACTTATATTCTGTCTGCCTTGCTGCATGAATACATTCACTCAGAAAGATACAAGTCGCGTGAGCAAAATGTACAAATATGCAGAATGCTTTTGTCAACTCAAGAAAGAGAGTGCAGAGCGAGCATGTAATCCTACACTGTTATTGGAATTGTACTTTCGCACACATTGTGGAGTAGTAGTACACATTTAACTGGCATTATATACTTTTGTTGTTCGCATTTCCAGTATAATTGCCCAAGTATTAGAGTACACACAAAAAACAACAGTTTCTTTTCCCTAGTGTCTGGTCCCATCTCTCTTTCACACACGTAGTTTATTCACACATCAATTTTTTGCGCATAACTCCATTATTTTTTATTGCTCACCTCGCGAACCCTTGTAGAAAAAGCAGAGTGTGTGTGACGTGATGTGCGAGTGAGTTTCTTCAAAAACTGCATTATCATCATCACTCATACTCAGACAAAATAAGTCAAGTGATTGCAATTATGCAAATCATGTGAAAAGCTTGTGTGGTTTTGTGGATTTATAGAGGCGAATAAGAAATGAGGGAACGTGCTCACAATAATGGCACACATAAACGAGCGTAAGTGAAAAGCATTAGAGACGATTTCAAAAGAAAAAAAAACATATCCGCCCCCACGTTGTTATATCATCTTTTACAACAATACAACAAGTGCGAAACGTTCTCTGCTAAATGTCTCGCGTTGTTGTCGTATGACAGACAAGGCTTACTGTCTCTATATTTTGAGTTTGTTCTGGCCCTATTTAAACCGGAGAGAGGAATACACGGGTGTCTGCACTACACAAAAGAAAAATATATGGTGAAAAAACTCAAGGTTTTTTCTTGCCAACTTGAATAAATAACGTAAGCTTGTGGCATGTGTATTTTAGTTCGGTTGTGTGTGAGTGAGCCATATAATAATAATACATACTACGATCTGAACATATGCATATAAATACAGGATTTACAACTGAGAATGTGTTTTATATGGAGCACACGACACAATGATCTGAATCCATGATTACGTGTGCAAGCAAAACGCAGAAACACACGCCCTATATCCATCTCAGGGTGCCATCCCATTTCCCTTTGTCTTCCAGGCGTAAACTCACAATGATGCTAATTAAATGTCAAGAATGAATGACTGACTGACTGAATGAATGGAAACTACAAGGGATTTTCTCGCCACTACAACTCCCCACACTACTGGATTTCCTATCTCTGTCTCGCTCACTAATGAGACCAAAAGAGATGATGATGACTCAATGCGTTTGATTTGTCACAAAGGTGACTTTCATCCTCCCTTTCCTCCACAAATGAGCTGTAATGCTCTACTGTTGTCTTGTGGGAAAGGAACATGTGTGCATCCAGAAACTTCATATTTACATATGCCATAATATTTCAATACATGTCTCAAATACTCTCAATTGCCTGGCTCTTGTACACAACCTCATCATCAAGTCAATCTGTGCATTATATTACTGTCGTTTTTTTCTCCTTCGTCTCTCTTGTGAAAATTTGAGCACAATCCTGCGTCTTTTAAAGTTGCAAAGTCTCTGGCATTTCCATCTGAAAGTGTGTTTGCTCTATCTGTTCTGCAATTTTTTCCTTCATGATCTATTTTTAGTTCAAGTTTCTTGATTACCAGCAGCAGCAAAAGAAAGAAAAAAAATTGTACATGGTTTGTTTTCCACATGCATTTTTATACTGAATTCGCACTCCACATATACACATACGTATGTAGTTTTTTAGCTCGGTATAAAATATTATAAGTTTGAGAACAGCGCAAAAATACGTTTCTTCCACGAAATTCATATATTTTCGCTCATACACATTTATCTGGTGGGTTGAATTTTTTTGGCTTCAGTTTCAAGTCATCTCATCATGATAATATGCACAGAGACAACATAACCGAATTGTCGGAGAGAAGAGAAAAAAATGACGTCGTCGCCGGTTTTTTCCCTATCGACCTTCTCATTCAATTTTTACTGACGTAATAAACCCGTCAATTTCCCTCGATTGAGATGTGCAAATCTCTTTGGCGTTCTGTACGCAAAAAAAAATTAGCTGCTCATACACTGGCACACCGCGTCCATGTCATGTCAAACAAAAACAGCTCTGGTTTTTCTCTTGAACAGAAACAATGCATAAAAGTCAGCTAATTTGGGGACGGGAGCAGAAGAACCTGTGCAGAGCCAGAGAAGAAAAATTAAATATACTGATGGAGGAAATGTAATCTTAAAAATAAACCATGTGTTCCTCCAGCATCACCATCAAAACACGCATCCTTCTGGCTCCGATTAATCAAGATTTCTAATTGACGCGGAGAGGAAAACAGAATCGCGAGCGTAAAAATATTATTTTTTCCCCTCTCATCCATCCCCGTCGACCTTTTCCGCGAACATAAATCCTACATGTTGCCGGATTTTTCCCCATTTGATCTGCATAATATTTTCTCTCAGCATTATTGCAAAAAGCCAGAAAGGGGTAACTCGCTCATTATCCTCGGGTTCATCATCACTGCATTATTCATCACCGCAGGTGCTGCTGCTCGTAGGGTGAGCTGTAGAGGGAACCTATTTGTGTAATCCAGTAGCGATGATTTTATACGTTGGTTGTGTAATGTGTATTTTCGAGAACTTTTGATAACCACTGTGAGTATTTTGCGGGCATCGCTTTATTATGCTAGCAACCACCACTACCGACTGGAGAGGGAGAGAGAAGCAAAGGTTATCACTTCTTGCTCTTTTGTCTCTCTTCTTCCGACCACGATTATTTAGCCGAAAGTGGGCATTAGAAAAGTATCACAATAACTTTATATAAGGATCACTGGTTAACATATTTCGTTGAGGTTGGTGAATCACTGGAAGTCTTAAATCTGCATGAGATAACAAAAAATGCACCAAACTACTGGTAACATGCTTTGCATATTGATAATTTCTGGGAGAAGTTCTAAAATTGTTTTGAATATAAAGTGTGGATGAAATCATCCCAAAAAAATATGAGGAGGAGGGGAAAAATTCGGGGGAATGTGAAAACCAGCCAATAAAATATAATTACAAATTAGAGCAAGACAGGGCAAATGATACATCAAATTAATGATGATGATCAATTGAGCTCAGAGTCGTTTTTCATGCTCCCTTGTAACAAGTTCCCAGGTGTGGAGGCTTTTCAGCTCGTCAAGTAATAACAACATACGAGCTCAACAACATTGTTACTCCCAACAAAATGTACAAGAAAAATGGAAGCTTTTTACTGCACTTTTATTAGTGCAGAACTTTGGGGCAATGAGCGAATCACAAAATCCACACCCTTAACTTTTCGAAGGAACATTTTCCCTATAAATAATTCAAGTGAGAGTGTTGCAAAATTTGTCACTGCTGGGATGGGATTTGCGAAAATGTGACAAAAGGCTGGAAAGGAAAAGCGATTTCCTACAACATGCACCAAAGTGTACAGCATCCATTGGCTTTTGTACCTACACAGTATTTACAAGCTTGCCACAAATTATTTTTCTTGATCATCATCACATCGATGTGAATCACAATCAGTCATAAATCAGAGACCTTCTTTTTTGCAAACTTTTTTCCCAATTATTCATTCATATGTATATATGTATATAAGCCCTCTTCCTCCATGTGAATAATCAACAACCACAAGATAGAAATACATGTATATATATATATGCATTTATAATATATTGTAGCCCCTTCCTAAAAAAGATGATAGTAAAAAGTAATCAAAGTCTGGTAAACAGACGGATAATTCATTCAGCTAGCGCCAGCCTGCCCAGAGAGAAGGCTCATACTTGAATAAATATCACATATAAAAAATTCACGTTTTTTATTTATTCTCAACATCGTTTCTTCCATTTACTTACTGCACAGTAGTTCTTTCTTTGAGACAGACAGAGAGAGTGGGATATATCTAAACGTATTTTATGTACGTAGGTACACTTTTTTTAACCTTACCTGCCATAAATAAACTAGAAGAAAAATTGCGTGCTAAGGAGCAACTTGAATTAGTGCGAGAGAGATCCACATTTTATTGTTTACATTTATTTCATGATGATGATGATGATGATGATGGTGCTGGTCATCTCCGTCTCTCCAAGAAAACAACGAGTTGATATAGTGTGTGAGCAGAGGTAATCTCTTTATGAATTAGCTGATCGTGGAGACACTAAACACACAGATATACGCGGTATGACCCTTTCCTCCCTGTCGTGATTACTAATGCATAATAGATGACGTCGTCGTAGACAAATCCTCGTATAAATATCATCGTTTTTTCGTGACGACGCCAATCGTCTATGTTTTTTGATTGAATGACGACTCTATGAATAAAAAGTGTTTACACGCACCATATCCCTATCATCATCATCATGATCCTTTGTAATTACTGCCATTTGATTTCACTTGGAACAAAACAGTTGGACAAGTGCCCCCTTTCCCAATACTGAAGATAAATACTTTTGTATGAACTGGAATATTTGGGATTACTGGTGGGATAACCACTTCTCTGATTGGCTTTTAAGCAGGGATGTGGTCCCAGAATCTGTTGGGTGTAATGGATAGGTTGGAAAAATGCTACCATAAACTCGCATCAATTAATTGGAAGCTCACACTTCCAATTCTCTCGCGCAGTCCCCATTAAAACGAGCGAAATGATCATACAAACACAAAGGGAGAGAGCAAGGGGGAATATGCTGTGCAAGCCATTCATTTGATTTGGCGAAAGGTATCATCACTTGACGAGATAAAAAAAAATCTCAAACTTGCAATCACAACCAGAGAGATAAGGGAACAGAGAGGATCATCGGTAGCAAAGAGCTTTTGTGCGGGTAGGCAAATATTATGCAAATTGGAAAAGGTCCTAAATTGGTTTCACTTTGATGTTGACCGGTCTCTCTCTCTCTATGTACACTTGTTTTTTATACACTCACACGTACAAATTCATTCGCACACACGAAAAAAAACTACCTGCTCAAATAAAAAATGATTGAAAAGCTCTCTTACTAAGGAGATGGGGAGAATTATTGAAGGTCGTCTACTTTTCTGAAGGCTTCTCCACATAAAATCCACACACAACTATTTGAGCCTTGCACAATTAATACATTTCAGAGAGAGAGACGGGCATCTTTCATACAGGTTACGCAGCATCCCAATAAAGGGGGAGATGTTTTAAAGAGGAAAATAACTAATTAACCGTTCATTTTCTGAATGTGTATCAGAGAGCCTTTTGTACAATCACACAAAAGCTGAATTACGTCGCAGCCTACATCCTGCTCTAAAGCAGTTTGCACATTAAGAACTACGATTGATTACGATAGACTTTGAGATTGATGACATGAAGATTTAACGTGTTTTGCCTTTCACCATTTTAAAATTCGACTTTCTTCTCCATTTCACAAAAAGACTCAGAAATGAACTTGACAAAGATGCACTTGTAAGATGCCCATGCATTTGTGCTGAAACATCCGTGGCCTAAAGCTGCAAGACTGAATAGATATTTTAAGCTAAAAACAAAAAAATGAAGCCACACACTTTGTTTCATGGACAGTGAACCTTTGACAGCTTTGTGGGAGTTTCTCGTTCTCTCTCACCATACAAACATTTTACCGTATCTTCACTTCAAATCAATGAGAAAACAAGGGAATGCCAGTGTTTACGTCAGGGAGAAGATCCTTTATAAATCTTTTGCAAATTTGCGCTTATCTATTTCACTCTCTCGTTCTGCTCGATTGAGCACACTTTGTTTATGAGTTCAAAGTGGGTGGCGTCACTTTCAGCTCCTGATTTAAAAAGACTGTCGGCAACGCACACACGAGCGCTCACGTCAGGATCAGAATGACGCATAAATGTGTGTGTGCAAAAAAATGCACACTTTCCTCGTGTGTGCACTGTCACATTCTTAAACTCAACTTGCATTCTTCTCCTTTTGTTCAAAGAGAATTTAAAAAAAAATGCTTGTTGAGGCATCACCACCACTCGTTCCTTTCTTAACTTGTTGGTTGGCTTCCATTGAAAAAAGTTGAAATGTCTATTGCAATGTTACGAAAGAATGGGCTCTCTCTCTCTTGATTCGCATTTTTGGACACCCTGTTTGTTGTCCCTTTCTCCCTGAAATGATAAAAAATTGAACAAATGATGTGTCTCTTTCTCAATGCTTTTCAATTTCTTTTCATCCTAACCTAATTGTCTCTGCCTCTGGGCCCGTGGTTCAGATGATGAGGATGTACCTTGGCTAAAGAGTCTCCAACTTTTTTTGGCAACCTTTTAGAGAGACTTTTACGATGCGAATATGTGCTTGTCGCCGTCATTCGCGAAGTTTCCTATAATTCTTTCTTGAGCTCATGATACAGTCAGCTCCATTTCATTTGTCAACATTTTCAAGAGAGAGAATGACATGGATGTGCTCCACCTGTGGGCCACCAAGAAGGAGCGGCTGGGAAATAGTGGATGACGGAAATGATACGAGTATTTTTTATTATGCACTCAATGATGAGTAAAGGAAGAAAGTTATTTGCCTTGCCCTTTGAACATGTACGATGTGATTCTGGTGGTGATTGAAGAAATCGATGCTTTACTTTTTATACTTTGCATGTCCAATTTTTCTGCAGCTTAATCTCATAAAGCTTGTAGAGTATCGCTTTTCATAAATCAAAGGAAATGTCCCTTACTACGTGCTTCCGCCACGACACTTTTATTGCAAAAGCGTGCCACGCATTAATGATATAAAAATGTTTGAGACTGTAAAAATATATGAAAGTTGTTTACTCATATTTCTTGACGGTTGACTAAAATATGTCCTCTCTCCTTTGTGTGCAGGTCCAAAAGAAGCGTAGGATTGTGGGACGGATTCGGTGCAAGAACGTGAAGAGTGACTGTCCCAAGTTGGACTGCAATGATGCCATCAGTCTGCCTGGACAGTGTTGCAAAATATGTCCGGAAGTGTACAGGAGTAAGTCTAATGAATTTCTTTGGCTGACTACGGAAATGCTTTGAAAACTTTATGCAAATGCTATAATTGCCGGGTTGATTCGTGTATTTGCAGATGGAACGGATAAGGGCAACTCTGACGGGTTCAATTCTGAGGATGATGACAGGAACGACAGTAACAATCGAGGTACGCTTTTAATTTTGCCTACGTTTTCAGATTGACACATCCTGAGACGATGAAAATTACATGAAAATTAATGTGTAAATGTAGAGTACGCTGCCCTTCTCACCCCACGCTCATCAACATTGGTGAAGTCTAACACTGGTCTGGGAGAGCCGATGCAAGCCGGACTGGCTGCCGGTCGTTTCATGTTCCTCCACAGGAGCCTGTACTACTCCTTCGTGTACAATGACAACTTGCCCCGACCCCAGTTTGTTCAATTTGTCGACTCTGACGGGAACGTCGTGGAGGAGCAAGAGGTGACGATGAACAGATATCAGCAGGACACCCGCAAGATTTGTGGGGTGTGGCGCAAGATTCCTCGTGTTTACAGGAAGCTCCTCAAGGAGGAGCGCCTCTTTGCCGCTCTCGTCACGGAGAAAGTGGGCAGTGACAATGACAGGTTTCTTGCGGGTCGGGTTTCAAAGCAGAAATATGTCGCCTCTGAAATGTACAGTTCTCTCTTGGAAGCCTCCACACAACCCGTAAGTGCAAGAGCTGCATTCACTTTTGTATTTACGAAATCTTTTTTATGATCCGACGAGAATCCGAATTCAGAGGAAAACATTTTGTAATAAAAACACTGTTCTTCCTGTGCATTACGTGTGTGTGTAGGAATCGGGAGGAATGGCAGTGATCACCGTGTCTCCGTCAACAGGCTCGATCTACGCGAATGTGCTGTTCAACGGGGATTTCGATGAGGAGAGAGACATCTCAATTGTCGTGAGGATTGCCGACGCATCCGGCTCTGGCGTCGAGGAGACCAAGACCATTCCTAAAATCTCTTATGACACGAACTCTGTCGAGATTGTTTCTATCTTGGAATTGGAACAGCTCCAGTCCCTCTCGCGAGGAACACTCTTCATCGTCGTGTATTCACCCAAGAATCCTGACTTCAAATTGATTGGTTTCATTCAAGCGAGGTACACAAGTCATTTACTTTCTAAAACTTCGCTTGCGAAATATGTATTATTGAGTTTCGTCAACCTTATCCGATTGAAGACCCACTTTCGGAAAGAGCAAAAGAGTGTTTTTCAGGCGTAATAAAAAATGAATACCCCCTATTTATATATCACGGAGCCAAGTGTGAAGGGCCTGATGGGATTATAATGTCATTATTGATAATAATAATATTTCTAATCAAGTTCAATTTTTCATTTGCCCGTTTTTAGGACAACTTGCGACATTTTTGACAGCGTCTTGGAGCCAGAAGACTCTCAATCCGTGCCGGGAGGCATTGCTTGGGTATACCCTGTTCCCGACGGCTCCTGGTCGTTCAACATTCAGCTCGCTCCGGAACATGAACCGATCGCTGTAAAAATAGAAACGGGACGCAAGGTGTTGGAGGAGTTGTCATTCAAGACGCTTGGCTCGAACATGACCCGCCAACTCGTGTCAGGCATGGGTCCTCGTCACTATCAACTCCTCTACGAAGAAAACATTTATTTGTCCATTGTGACCGACAAGTCGACCCTCCGCGGACGCCTGTCTTACCGCATCGTTGGGGATGCTCAGCTCTCCGACTCTCCGATGATGTTGGAGTCCAACAAAAGGATCGCGTCTGACCTCAGAACTCAGGGCTTGATCTGGATTGGCGTCGATCATGACTGCGGTCTCAATTACCAACTCACTCTAAGTCAGCGGCCGCAAAGTGACCTGATGCGTCTGGAAATTATGGAAACGCTTGGCCTGTCCATTCAGGGACTTCCTGTCAAATCCTACGTTTTGGACAACTTCGAGGCGAGCGAACACGAAGGGGTTTACAATGACTTTTTCAAGTAAGCATTTTTCAACTACTACAACCCACAATCGACAGCACGAAGAAATTTGGCGCATTTGTAATAATTTTGAAAATGTTTAATAATATTCTTCTTAAACTTTGCTTTTAGAATGACATATGCACATTTGAAAGCGGGCGATGCAATGTTCAAGGTGGTTCGTGTCAACGATTCGAGCCTGTTGGCATCCGCTGTTATCAGAAATGTAAGTTTGAGTTTTTTTAATTCCTCATTTTTTCATAAAGTTTGAAAAGGCATGCAAAAGTGAGAATGCCACCCATAAACCAATCCTACGAGAGATTCCATTTTTTGCCGTTTTTTTGCAACAATTTATATTCTACAACCGCATTTCCCAAGTTTGAGATAGTTGCTGCAGACTTGCAGATATGCACACAGTTTGTGGAATATGAGGGAAAAGAATAAAAAGTATGATAAGTGTGGCATCGTTTTCATCTCTCTCGTTTTGTTGCATGCATGTGTTCCATATAAATCTTGTCATCGAGGGAGAAGGTTCTCTCTCACTCGGGAAGTAAATGTTACCTCGTTTTTGAGCGTAGTAAAAAATATTTAGGAGTGAGAGAGGACATAATTTCTCGGCGAAACTGCTCTCTTTCTCTGAAACACCACTCCCAATAGATGTTTCTCCAAAGTGTTAAACGTTTTGGATTTTTAGCAATGCCAGCCAAGCGTGTTGTCGTCTTTTCTGCATTTCGTAGAAGAAAGCAAAACGATGATGTCCTAAAAATTGTACTACACCCAATTTTTGAGACATAACAAACTTTTAGAACGGAGGAGCATATATGTATTAAAAATTTCGCGAAAACCATTTACTCACTTTCCACGAATATCATTATCATCTTCGGGATCGTATCCCTGAGTTTTGGGGTTGGTTGCAGTATCGGAGGGTGAGAATGAGAGAGCATGTTGGTATGAAGAAACTATGTTGATTTCCAATCTCATTATGCATATATTTCTTATTTTTGATTTGTTGTTAGGTTCGAGTGCCAACTTCGTGCTTACCTACCGCAGTATCGGATAATAGCGTCAGTCCGGACTACACTTTGGACCCTGCTGCTGAAGATGATATATCTACACCTGTACCCAGTGGCAAATGCTTCTACGATGGTACGTTCATTTATTAGCTTTTACTTATTATGAGACCTCTCCCTGTTTACCTCGAATATGTATGTCGCCTTCACTTGCTCCGCTTCCGATTATTTTTCCTTTCATCTTTGAGAGCCAAGATCATAACGATGATGCTTTCCAAGGGAGACAGCTTGAAAGATTTGGAGCTCACTTATCTTCGCAGAAGATGAAAAGTCTAGAAACATAGTTTCAATCTGTATGCTATTTGTTTCTCAACAGGGAAACTTCGAGACGAGTACTCGCAATGGACGCCAGTCAATGACACGTGTTCCATCTGCACATGTTACAAGGGACAAGCCAAGTGTGAAGCAGTCATTTGTCCAGCCCTTGAATGCGCCAATCCTGTCCTTCTGACCGGAGAATGTTGCCGATCTTGTCTGAGTAAGTGGAATTCCTTTCCCTTTGCAAAAGCTATACGTACAGCCTCATGCGATGATGATCCATATTTTTGTTCGCACAAGTTGATATCTGTTAGCACTTTGATTTTTGTCAATTGACGGAGCAGCACTCATTATCAAATTCTTGAGATTCCACAAATAATGTGTTTATATTTTGCTCGCTCGAAAAAAAAAACAAATATGTCGCAACACATTCCTATCCCATTCCTCGCACATATGCATTTATGTATGAGATTCGTTTTGCAAAATCATGTCTGCCATGCTCCCTTCGTTTTGTTGGTTTTCTCTCTGTGGGATTGCATTACGGCATGCCTTGACGTGGCGCCTCTCTTCTGCCGCCGACTCTGACTCTTTAATTGACCTTTTGGGGGAGAATTTATATATGTGCAAAATGTGGAAGCAATCCATTGAGCAAGATTCCCATGACTGAGACGACATTTATGCGGTTGATGTCTTGCTGGGTGCAATGGTGATGTTTACGGGGTTGTTTCGCTGTACTTTCTTTCACACACGTAATCCTGAGAAGCCGACTTTGTCATGGCGTGTGTCGAGACATTTATATATTATTCGTAGATATGAAAGTGCATTCTTTCGGGTCGTCAATGAGGCTGTAATATATATGCGTCTTCATGCTAATCAGTGGTTGATATGTGTTCACTCTCTGGTTTTCACAGGCACCGAACGAACCACGAATCGGGGTCAGGGATGCAATGTTGAAGGGGACCGCTTTCATGCATCTGGCTCGTCTTGGCATCCATACATGCCTCCAAACGGTTTTATGGTGTGTACAACTTGTACATGTCGGGTGAGTGAAGAAAAAAGCTTTCACGCTGAAAACTAAAAGATAAAATAAGAGAGAGAGAGAGAGGGGGGAGCCCATTACGTTACTATCACTTCTCGCTTCGTCGCTGAGTCACCAAACAACTCGCTCCCTCCCTCTCGTGTTCCACTGCTTCTAACAAGAGAGCCATATTATAGAAATGTGTATTCGAGGCTGTGTGTGATGTCTCTTGATTAAGATATCACTTAGCACACTTCTCGCGATATTTATGCATGTGTTTTTATTTTTTCCTCTCCTTGTCTTTCAACAGTCTGACACGCTGACGGTGGAGTGTGTCCGCCAAAAATGTCCCGCTTTGGACTGCGCCTCAGAGGAGGCTGTGTATCCCCAGCCGTTGGCTTGCTGCAAGGTTTGTCCTCCAAAGAAAGCGATCGACCCTGACATCGTCAACGATGCCGTGACACCACTTGGTGCACACACCGAGGCGGAGATCTTGGCTGCAGGTGGATGCAAGACACATGGCGAGCTCCATGAGAACGGGGCCGAATGGAACCATCGATTACTGCCTTTTGGTGAAATGCCTTGCATCACATGTACCTGCACCGTAAGTGGACAGAATTTTGTAAAAAAAATCCAGAAAACAGTTATTAGCTTTATTTGACTAAATACTTATTTTTTTTTCGTTTTTTGTTTGAATGTAGAACGGTGAGACCAAATGTGGACGGAAAAAATGCCCTGTGTTGACATGCGACGTGAAGGTGCAGTTGCCAGACCAGTGTTGTCAGACCTGTTCGCAGGTGGTTACCGGCTCGAGAATACCAGGCATCTCGCCCAAGATCGCGTCCAGCTCGTCGCACTCTACGAGGGCGAGGAAGCAACCTCCAAAGCAGAAAACGAAGGCGGTGCTCTCTCAGTAGACCAATGCATTTGTAATGCTGGACAGAGACAGCCGAGGCAGCTTCATTCTTATAGCTGCGTTGCTGGATGAAGCTGGGAAGAAACTCTCTGGTTTGGTTCCTGTTCTTCCACACTCTTGGAAGAATCCTTTTTGTTGTTGTTGAAAACTTCGCATTTACTTAATTACAACTGTTAAGAAACGCAGCACAATCTGTATTATGTACTATAATTACAAATTAATAGGACGTTTAATTTATAACATACAACTAACGCGTATTCAGTTTATATATATATTTTTTGCTTTTCCGATTCATGGGCAATTGCTGAAACAAAACCATTCACTAGTTTCAATTATCGTACAATAGACTTAGACTAGTTAAGAAATATCCCCTGTCTTGTAGCATATAATTTGTCGTCTCAACTCATAAATACTGCTGCTGGTTCCGAACAAAGGATTTTTTTCAATGATATTTATAAACTGTACTCTCTCCATCAAGTGTTGGCACATGGTCAGGTATCATGGGACGAAGTTTTGAAAATCAGAAACTTTAATCTTTTCTATTAATATAAAAACTGGACGAGGAACTTAATAGCGGGCTATTATTCTTGCTAATAGAAAAGAGTGAAAGTCAATTAGTAATATGAACATCGTAAGCTTTCAATGTTTGTCCAATTAATGACTGCTTCGAAAAAATGCTTGGGAGACGAGAACCCCAGTGTTTCAAGAGTGTTCTGGCATTTCAAAAGAGAACGGGTATTAAACTATTTTAGTGGAAAAAGTTACACTTGTTGTTCATTGCTACGTACTGTATCTGTTCGGAGAGATCGCCACTATTTGATAAGCTGCGTGTCTTGTACATAATCAGTTGATATTGTTTAGCAAATTTTAAGAAGAAGGAAAGAGTGTGAGCATGATTCAGTATATACAATATTTTTTGCGCTCATGCACACAAAGCATATAATAACATAGTGTAAGATGTCATATTAAAAATGTCTGAGCTGAGGAAACAACACATTATTTACTTTTTGCTATTTTTGTTTACGTTATCCCCCAATTATTTCTTTGTTTTTTGCTGATCATTCATTATTATTACATATATACTTGGACAAAGTTATATTTATATAAGTACTAGTTGTAATTAATCGCTTCGATAATAAGTATTTCTTACGTTTTGATTTATGTTCTCATTTCATCTACAACATTTAGGAAAAGAGTGCATCTCTGGAAGATGCGGACTTAGTGAAAGCAGGCTGATGAGTTTAGAGCGCAGTGCAACTTTTCATTTTTCAAGTTCTCTTTATCCATCTCTACGTAAATATATGACTAACTACTGTGTACCTTGTTAAAAAATATATATACATAGTTTGTCTTGGAACGACGCTACACATGCGTTGTTACTTTGTATATGATTTCGTTTTCCAAAAACCAGGAACTGTGGGGATCACCAATAGAAATGTCAGGTCTTTAAACTTTACTTGTACTTTGAGATAACAAGAAGTGTGTAGCAAAGGAAGAAACGTGTGTACCAGTATTTCAAATCATGTTGTTTCTTTTCTTTGTTTCTTGAGGCAGTCTTAACGCGGACTATATAAATACTAAGTAGTTATTATGATAAGTCATGTTAGTGAAGATACATGTAATTGCTGTTCAGTAGAAGGGAAAACATTCGTTTTCTTTGTAGGTGCAAAACTGTATTTACATTTAGTTTTAAGTAAGAATTTTTATGGGACGAGCTTTTCTCTCGCTTTTTAGAGATACCGCATGAATTTACCATAACGGCTGTACATATAGCTAGTTGAATAGTAAAGAAATTCTTCTGAAGATGCCATATTACATTAATGCCATTATATAGTTGCCGCCTTATTATACAAATATCGGCTTGTGTAAAAGTACATGCTGAAAACTGAACTAATCATAATTTATATTTGTAATTAGCAATTTACCGAAAGGGAGAGAGAAAGTGAGCAGGAGAAAGAAAAGAGTTATGACATTTTGATACTGTTAGTATATGTCTTGTACAATATGTCATATTGTAATGTAATATAAACATAATATATATCTATATAATATATACCTTCTTGTATAAAAAGATGCCAAAGACTGATATGATTAATGAAAAGTTTGGAAGACGAAGTTGCGGAAGGACTTATATTTATACACTGTGTATTACTCTAAATATTATGATCACCATTTGCATCGGCGACAAGTGTGAGCTACAGACGTCACCTTGTCCTTTTTCTCGCTTGTTTACATATACATATACCTAAAATTACAAACATGTAACTTATATGTACGGTTTGGTTGGTGGTCACTCATTTTGTTGTTAATCGTCCAAGATAATAGGCCATGGCCATGCCAGCACACACACAAAAAGCATTATCTCTGTAAGTTTGGGTTTTGTCAAGCTTGTAAACAATCGTCCCATATAAAAACCGTGTAGAGAAAGCAGTTTAATAATATACTATATAAAGTTGCTGCGTTATATAATCTCTTGCTTCAGCATACGAAAAAAAGAAGCCTTAGAGCTTAAATAACATATAACACACCACATTATGCCATACACAAATTTTTAGAAAGATTAACAATTCTATATTATATTATTGTGCTCCTCGACGTATCTGAGTTTGCAGTAAAGCACGCTTGTGTTTACGGAGAGCAAGGAAAGGGATAGAGTTAAGGAGGAGAAAGAGAGAAAGTTTCATTATTCAAAGTTTATTTTTCCTATTCTTGTATGATGCATTATTGTTAATACCAAAAAGTAAAGTAAGTTTTTGTTTGTTGTTGTTTTGATAAGCAAGATAATGGAACCTCACCGCAGAAGATTTGTTTTTAAAAATAGAAACGCAGAAATCATCGTGTGTAATTTGCACGAAGAAAGTGATGGGTGCGTGCGTGAAAAGGTATTCTTCAGTTGAGTTGAAGACGGGAAAAATATACGGGGGAGATAGTGTACAAGGAGGTTCATTGCTAATAAGCCTAGTCTTCTTCGAGAAAACTACAACCAGTTGAGCCTACACTAACAAAGGGATTTTTGACGTGCTTCTTTGCATTATAACCACAGTAGACATACAAAGTAATGGAATATTATATTCGAAATTTGTGTACACACACATTTTATGTCGGAGTATTGAGCCTGGAGGAGGCGAATGAACGAGCGTAAAGGGGGAGGGTAAAAGCTGGAGAAGTAATGAAAAGAGATTGGTCTCATCATATATACTTTTAGTAAGAATTTGCTAAAGGTCATATATAATAGTATATATAAATACATTTAGAAATGTAAAAAATCTGTAATTGTAATATGTACATTATCTAGTTGTATACAAACACGTTGCGTATATATTATGTGTATTTAGATTGTATTGTCTTTGCAATTTGACACACACACAAGTACTGCATACTACTATATTATACATTATTATACACACTTATTGATCATGTATTACTACTCGTTATGTTATCCATCAAGTTATTTGCGAATAACAAAAACGTATTAAAATAATTTTAAAAAATATCTGAACCCCGTCATCTTCAACTTAATTCGCACAGACATCTCTCTATCTCCGTGGTTCTTCATACGAGATTTATGACAAGCACAATTTCGTTACGGCTGGTCATGGTCATCATCATCATGATCGTGTTCGCTCTCAATGTTGGGAAATGCCTCCGCAGGGTCCTGCTCAGGGCCGAGCTTCTCCGGGGGCAGTTTCTTTCCGTTGAAAAGTGCACACTTTTTCGAAGGGTTCATGAGGCTCCGTTTGGGACAGTTCCACACGGAGGCAAACGCTTCCGTGTTGCGGAAGCTGCCTTGAACACCAAGCTCGCGAAGGAGAGGACCGTACTTCATTCGATATGCCACACGCTCAGGGTGATGACTTTGACAGTTTTGCTGGGAATAATGTATTTGTTTATCACCTTATGTTAGTAAATACAAATCTGCTGTAATTTGTAGTTAATAATCAAATGTGGTTTGTACTCGAGCAATGCTGAGATGGGCGAGTTGACGAGGTGTATACTTTTCCAGTCCGGGAAGGAGTTGATACCTTGGGAATCTCTGTGTTATTTGCTGATTCGACTGGAGAAGCTCATGCATCGGAGAGCTGGCCGGGGGTTCCGTGTCATAATTGGTGGCGTTGAATATCTTATCAATGACCAAAAGGGTGAGCTCCACGGAGAAAGTGTGTGTCAACATCTTCATGCGAGTGGATTCTACTGCTGCATTTACCTGCTCATTCAATTAGCAATTAGGATCACTGACCTTATTGTTACATAAAGATTGACAAGTCTCATCACTTCCATAGTCACCTCTAGGTGAGGAAAGTTTCTCAGTCTGATTTTCGAGAAACTCTCAACGACACACTCGACCTTATCAAGGAACTCCTTTTGAAAGTGTTTTACAGCCACGATTTCATCCCGAGGCTCTATGCTTTTTGTTGTTTTGTAGTACGTGTCGAACACTACAAGAGCGGTGGTTTAAACATTATCTTAAAAATTTGAATCCGCAAAGTAAAATAAATTTTAGAAAATCAATTTTGTATAATTTTTATGAATTACGGTCATCGAATGCACTACGAATCAAGAAGAACGACACCATGTAATGTCCGTAGCCTGCATAATTTAGGATTCTGAAAAACACACATACATAGCTGCTAAGTTTTGAGTTCAAATGATGAAAAATAATTGTGTGCTTACGGCAAGTCGTTTCCCATGAAAGGCTCCTGCACTGCCCCAAATGGAATATCTACGTCGCATATTTACATCATCACGCGAAACCAATTATGTACTGAAAAAGCTCACTGTGCTGGATAAATTCTGATATTTCAAAACGTTTGGAGTTACGCATGAATCTCGAAGTTGACCATGAGTCGGCCATTGACGTCTCAGTGACATCGGTGAGTGAGAAGCTGCCATCCAACCATTTGTGAAATGGAGGCTTTCTCTCCGCCTTCAACACGACGTTTTTTGCTTTAATGGATCTCGCCTGGATCACATTAATGAAGTGGTCCTTTGAGCAATTTAACTGCAAAGCCGAAAGCAAATCACCCAATAATATCGTTATTAATTGATTTGGATTTAAATTTTTGCTTCAAAGTAATACAATTGTACCATTCCGTAATATTGTTTCAAGTGAGGCACAAGGGCATTCAACTTCTCTGTCGCTATTTTGCGTGTGTTACTCGTCGCAAGCATTGATAACTTGAAGGCTTGCGACAGCTCGAGGTGGGACACGCCTTCAATGTATGTCGCAAAGATTTTCTCAGCAATTGCCGTCATCTGCGCAGGATAGTTTTGAACTATTTAAATGAAACTAAATTTGGGGGAAAAGTGTGGTGAAAGCAAAATGTGGAGCAGCTCACATTTCTGTCGATCTCGTCAGGATTGCTCATTAGCATCTTGTAGTGGTGTCCCGCAAGCACATGCAAATCGGAGAACAATGACCGAAAGCACCTATGCACAAGACTGAAAGAGACGGAGAAGTCAGCTTAGATATACAAAGAGGTATTTGTATTGTAAGCTAACATGAAAAGCACATTCTTGAACAGCAATTGGACATCACGTACTCTGAGCCGTGACTCCGAAAAATGGCTAGCATGACATTCTGCATTTCTTCGTTGAGATCAAAGGCAAACATTTTGATGAGTTGCCACTGAAAATATCTAACTACGAAACAAACTTTTTCTCAACTGCTGTAGAATAATGTATCAATGGACATAATTGCATTGGTCAAATTACAAATGACGTATGCCGGCGTGTCCTTCAGTAAAGTTTGCAAGTGAAGACCGTAGTACCGGTCGGACTTTGAGTAAAAGCTGGAGTAAAGGTTGAAATATATTTCATACGAGCGATAGTCCAGCGGATGATAACCCATTATCGCTGCTACCAAGTCGTCCCACTCAAAAAGTCCTCTCTACAATAATTTTATATGCCCTCCTAAAAATTACCCATTACAACGGTATTCCAATTTTGACAAGATTGTATATAGGTAATACGTTTCGATTGTAGTTTGAGTGAAATTTGTCTGGTCTTTGCACAAAGTCGTCGAAATTTGTGGGGAAGCCAAATACGTAACTCTCACTGCCTTTCGACTGGATGATGGCCAGTTGCGCCTCAAACTCCATGACGAGGTAGACTATCGTGTCGATCTCCTCGGGTCCGTCGATGAATAGGTCGTCGGCGATTAGGTACAAGGCCTTCCTCATGGCTTCCGCGTAGATGTCCGCTGGTGTGAGCAGAACTTCCGTTGCAGGTGTGGCTAACTTGAACTAGACGAATAATGCAGATACTACAATAACCTGTGCTTTTGTTCCAAAGACATATGTCTTTGCTATGCCTATGACATCATATTTATGAGCAAAGTTACACGGATAATGTTATCCACGACATCGTCCAGGTCCACAAAGAAGAGCTTGTTTGTCTTTCGGAAAATTCTGCCCATCACCCTTGCAATGTTGAACCGGTGGTAGTGGGAGTATGAGCCGGACTGGGTGGCAAACAGACGGATCTGTGCAAAAAGGTTGATCAACGGTTTCACCCCGTGTTTGTCGCGTCTCCCTAAACTTCGCAATTTTAGCACCCATTCAATTTTATGCATTTAGGTGTCAGCAGAAGAGAGAAAAATAGGACGAGTTACGAAATAGCTCTCACTTATGTCAATGCAAGCCTGGTAATAGGGCAGAATCTGATTTTCAGGAAATGTTTGCGCCTTTTTCAGAAACCTGCCAACTCGCACATTCTCCTTGAAGTTCATCGGAATTCCATCGGAAAACAAATATAACGGTTCACTGGGACCTGGAGTTGTAGGTGGATTCTTCGCCTTGTACTTGCCGCAAGCGAACTAGTAGAGGTTTAGAATATGTTATTACCGTTATTATATAGAAGCTGAGTGAGGATTGCTCACCTGGTAAAAGTCGTCGCATGGATGAGTCTTTTTATCCATTGCACTTGATATCCACAAAGCTAGTAATTAAAGCAGCTACAATCACTATATATCTTTTCGGGAATTTGATTGAGCTAAATGGTTCAATTGACAAATTAAGGGCTACCCATTCTCCGACAGTTGGCTGTTGGACAAGTGTACGGGTGTTCCGTCTTTTCAGGTCTAACTATCAAGATTGGGTCCAACATGAAGATTGCAGACACATATTTTTTTTACCCACCCCACATTTCGTTCTCGATTAAATTAGCTTACCGAGTAAATACAGTCCTCCTGCAATATTCCCAAGAATAACAAGCCCAATAAAAAAGAGGGACACGTAAAGACCCCTTATCCAAGCGGCACTCGCTTCAGTGTACCTGTGAATGGATTGGGGAACAATTTCAATTCTTTCCCTTACATTTTGAAAAGGGAGTTTGATTGACAATCCTTTGACAGTGAGATTACCCTTCAGAGTCATCTATGGAAGCATCGGATGGTCTCACATTTAACAAATGGTGATGTCGGAGTGAGTATAGGAAGGCATCCAGTTCAGAGGTTACGACCTGTTTCTCCCAAATTCCACAGCTAGAAGACTTGGCGCTTTGAATGGTTTGATTATTATTAACACCCTTATGTGCTGGGAAAGGTTCCCGACTAAGCAATGAAGTATCTGGCTGATCATATCCGGACTCCTCCAGAAGGTCAACCTCTTCTACTTCCGATGTTTCGAAAACCTGTGACCAAATTTTGTCATCTTTTGGTCGACCTTGTTCTATAGTAGAGAGAAGGGTCTCGTGAGAAAATGGTGTGGCGCCCAGTTGCGAAGCTCCATCCACGAGAATTGAATCTGTAGGATCATCTGTATGAATTTGGAGCAAGTCACCCACATCAAGGTTCGGATCATCCTCCCGTAGAGTGACTGAATTTGCTGGAGAGGGAACCTCCAATTTGGAGGAGAAGTGAGGAAGTAGAGGAGCTGGTTGGGAAGAAACAGTACTACTACGATCTGACGAAGTGTTGTCTTGATGTAGGTGCTCCCCTTGTTGGAGTGCCGCTGTTATGCTGGAGGTCAGCAAAAGACCAGGTAGATCGGAAATTGTCGGGAACAAAAAGGGAGTTTCTCTTTGATGACTATCAGGAAGTCTCTGCTCGGGTTCAGAAGCATGGGTGGCCAAGGCGTCACTAACGGGTGGTCTTCGTCTAAGCCGCTTTCTAACTCCAGCAAGGAGTGCATGTTCAATTGGATCAAATTTCTCGTCTTTAGGCATAACTACATGGTCGCCTGTGTATTTTTACGATAAAATGAGGCATTCTCTTTGGTCGGTGAAAGTTGCGAATACTTATTGATGATGATGACTGCTTCATCCCGTTGGGATCGAAGTAGACACAGTTTGTGTAAGTTTGACTATTAACTTTCACTTCTAGTTTCATTGGTGACATTTTATACACAAACAGGCACATAGTTTCCTAGCAAAGTAACTTTTCAAATTTAGCAAGGTTTGAAAGTGCTTCAACCAGTGTGCTTGTCTAAATTGTCCATTCTGTTCTAAACTCGGTCGCAAGACTAGAGGCTGATGCACAACAGAACAATAGAGGCACACAATGAACTACTCTATAAGCGAAGAAGAGCTGAGCTACGGGCAAAGGGCGCCACCACTCACCGCTCCGAGAACTGGCAATGCTGTTCCCAGTTTATACCAAGGAGTCGAAGCACTTTCGAACCACCACCTCCACTCCAGGAGCAGCCAGCAGCAACTCGCGTTTACCAAAGAGGAACTCGAGCTAAGTCCCACCTCTCCCTGGCCTGACAATCATCGTCGCAATGTTGCTGCCGCTACCCTTCCTCACCGAAAGGGGAGAAAAATGCTTCGACATGGGCAAATGGCCGCTTCTCCAAGTGATTTAGCCATTGACAAGATGAATGAGGTGAGTGGAGTTGCCTCCGGTGGAGCGGTGGTAAACACCCTAAAAGGCGTACGTACAATGATGAAAGACAACGCTCAACCATCCCTCCGAGCTCGCCCAACAGTGACCACCATTCTGAGACAGCAGCACGTTCTGGAAAAGGTGGAGAAGAAGGAGAAAGACAAGGTGGACTCTCTCCTAGTGTCCAGCTCAGGGGTGGTGGATGTGGATCGTACGACTCGGGAGTTGGACCGGAAGAATGAAGCGAGTGTAAAGGAAGCAGAAGCGAAGAAGTTACTTCACTCAAAACTTGCGTATGAAAGGGCTATTGCAGCAAGTCGGAAGGTGGCAGATGAGAAGCAAAAAATTGCAGAGGATACCCGACGTGAGGTTGGACACATCTCATTTTTGTACCATTTTTTATGCTAACTTTGTTAAATCGAGAAAAAAAATCGTAAAAAAATCCAGACCAAAGAATGGCAAGCCCTCTTGAACGAGCAACGCGAAGCCGAGAGAGAGCGTCGGAAGGCAACGACTGAAGCCTTGCAAAAGTCACATGAAGACTCAAAGCGAGCCTTGGAGGAGGTCAGGCTTTCCAAACAAGTGAAGGCGACTCAAGTGAAACAGGAGACGGAGCAGCTCCAAGTCGAAGCGAAGCTCAAGAAAGACGAAGAGGAGCGCAAGAGACTGGACAGAATCCAACAAATTCAGGCTGCCAAGCTCGCGTTGAAACGAACAAAGGAGGTGAGCTCGAACCCGAAACAATTTTACCGGAGTATAGCTGTTCCTGAGACGCAGATCAAGCTTCGTCTTCAAAAGGAAGAGGAGGAGCGCCGCCTTCAAGAGACTCGAAAGAAGATTCAAGCCGCGAAGCAGCTCAAATCTGTCAAGCTGATCAAGGCGATGAAAAAGATTCAAAACTACGAGCATTACACTCAAGTTCAACGCGAGGTGAAAGACTTCACTCGTGCTCCAGTTGAGACGGTGGATGGAGGTGGGTGTCCAAATGGTAAGTGCGCCACTGCGAGCCACTTTCGACCCCACAGTGTCGTAAGTGCTGCACCCACGCCACCACCACTCCAAACCGGAACTCCTAATCATGCCACCACCCCTATCCCAACCAGAAGGAGGGGCAAGAGCGGAGGTGGAGAAATTGACGAAATGCTTCAGGAGCTTCACAAGTTGCGCACAGAGAACCTCCAAAAGAAGCAAAACCAAGAGCATTTTCGCATAAAAAGAAGCTCGCAGGGGCCGCCGACGAGTGCAACGAATTTGAAAGTGATCGGTGTTCCTCGACGGAAGGATGATGACATTAACTCTCATAGAAAGACTAACAATAATCATTTGAATCGTGATGGGATTTTTTCTTTTAATAGCAAAACATGATTACTGGAAATTGTTGAATGAGCGTTTCTTGTGTCGAACTTCTCCAGAGACAATTAATCTATACTGATAATATATACATACATATATATATCGAGATAAAAAAGTAATGCATAATTAAAGAGTGAGAAAAAGTCATGCATATCTGTGTGGACCAGTTAAAGTCATCCATTTCTGACTCTATCGTGAACTGCGAACTCTGACTAATAGCAAGTTTGGCACGTTGATATGAATGTGACAATGATGACCTTACTCCCAATTTAGTCCATATATACGTGAGTACCTACACACAACACTAGATTTTCTGAGTGTCGCGACGAGAGATGCAGGAAACTGCTTTTTTACGGCCACTTTATAAACGGACAGAGAAGAGGGATGACAGAATGTATGTATGTCGATGATGTTGAAGCTGAAAGTGGAACGTAAGAATCTGCTCAATAATATTTAGTACAGCATTCTTGGAGGCAAACAAAGTGACATGTGTGCAAAAACACTCTTTCCCAAAACATCACCCTCGAATCTTAGTATGTCATAAATTTTCAATAAATACTAATTAAAACTGTTTGAACTTGTTTATTGAAACGACAACATTACCAAAAGGAATTCAGTGCTTTTTATTATACTACTATTATTATATCTTGTATACACCAATGTGTATACAGGCTATATAACATTCGTGTATACATGATATTGCAAAAGTATTATAATAAATCAATTAGACCGACCGCGATTTCTCTGCCGCAGACCATCATCATTCTGTTATTTATTCTGGAATTCACATCACTTCAAGGCCTGGGTCAAGTTTAGGTTGCAAAATTATACCCTGGCACTTTTCTGCAGCGCAATCCAGACGGACTTTTTCGTCCTTCTTATCAGATTTTGAGTACGCTGAACTGACAAAGTGTTTATTGGAAGAAGGGATGCGGCTTCCTAGATTTGTGCTTCTCTGCGTCGTAGTCTCTGTCCCATCTGCGGCACAAGAAGAGGCGGTTCCGTTGCCCAGCTCCAGTGGAGGTAGGAGACAAGCGAGACAAGATAATGGGGGTGAGGCAGCCTCTCCTGGGAACAACAGTGCTGAGGGCGGCGAGTTTGCAAAACGCGGCTTTGGTACGACAAACACAAAATGCAACCTCAAGCTTGTTATTTTTTTGTTATCGATGACCTTTGTCGATGCTCGATAGGTGAACCATGCACTTGCGACTCCGACTGTGATTTAGGGCGATGGCTGATTTGTTCCAATGGCTACTGCAGCTGTGCGCGGAATTCCTTCTTGTACGACTACAACCGCCAGACCTGCGTCGTCCGGCTGGGTAATCTATAAAGGTCCTGTCACGCATTGTCACAAAGAAACGTTCTATTAAACGTATGTACAAAGATAGGCTGACGATTTTTAAGTCACCTTTTTGTATTCAAAATTTAAAAATTATGGTGTCGCTTATAGCCGCAAATCACACCCATGCAGCAACCTTTGACTTCTATTGGCTTCGTAGTTTCTAAGCCTTGTCTCGTACGCATAAAGCGCATAATATGCTTTGTATCCTACATATTAAAATCATGCGCTATTAACCAAGTCTTGTTGTCACCTCATTACGAGCATACTAGTAGGCCTTAGATAAGATTTGCGTATATCAGTGTATCGTTTAAAATGGGCACCCTATATTTGGAGTAAAATAGACGAGGCATACGAGTCAGACACTCGTATTTCAGTTCTCCTCCCGTATGAATGATACCGAAATTTGATAAAAATATCATAATCCGTATATTGAGCGGACCTATGTACAGGTGTTTTGTATAATGTTTCTTATTACAGATAATGCGCAACAAGACCTTGGGTAATCACAATTATTCTATTCAATAAATCAGACAAATTGAGTGATAAAAGTAAACTATGAGAACTTGGGGGAAGAGGATTTAGCAGAACAATAGCGCATTTTCTGAGGAAAAAAACTGCTTTTTACACACAAGATTTGGTAAAAAAGTGGTTATAAAATTGTTATACTAAAATATAAATAAATTATTATATACTACATTACTATATTTTTTGTAGGTGAGAAATGTTTCGAGATTGCTCAAGAATACATTGAGTACAACCCGAAAGACTTGCCTCCGTCTATTCGCTGCATAGAAGGTGCGTTTTGTTCCATGAGCGCCGGTGGAGTTTGTGCATGCAACACATATACCCATTACTCAGTGAGAATATCTAATAATAACCAATTTTAATTATCTAATTATAACACTAGACCTGCTTATCTATTACTCAGTGGGCAAAATCAAGCACGCAGCGGGTGAAATAGGTCATGCCTTAGAATCTTAATCATCTTCAGCGGGAATATTACTATTATCATTCCTCTCTTATAATGCAAATTATCCCTTTTATGCCATTTTTGCCTACTGTTTCGGAACTACAGCAGAGTTTCCCGCTTGAGATGAGGTGCTTTCTTTGATATGCCCTACTTCGTTCGCTGGATTTTTTTTACCTTATTTCTACCAGTCGCTGGATGGAACCACCTGCCAGCGTAAAAAAAGTTACGGGCAGCCCTGTACGAAAGGTCCCGAGTGCAAAAGTGATGTGTGTTCTGGAGCGGACGGGAAGTGTATTTGCAACATAGGTAGTGTATAACTCATGGCATGTCCTGTATGTTTATCCATTGTCACATGGCATGTTAAATATTCATGTCATGGCATATGTTACATGAGATTCATCTTATGTATTATGTACATCCATGTGTACATGAAAAGCATCTATGATGTATTCATGTACAGTTATGTTAGTTTTAAAATTATGCCATGTGCCAGTAAAGAAAGGCTCCAAAAGGCGCTGTTCGAGACGTCCAATTTTGGAAAACCACATTTTGAACGGTTCAAAACGACGTTTTCCAAAAAATTTGCGTTTTTAACAGTGACATTTTGTGGCTTTCTCTGGCTTTGGAGTTTGGACATTACTCCGTGACGCCGCGACCCAAACCCGTCGAAAAATTTCTTGTGAAACGAGTGCATTTTATCCCGTATAATAAATGAATGATTATAGTGCGCTCTTTGTCATACATTGCCGTTTATATTAGTCTTGTAATCGCTGCGCTATTAAAATTGTGGATGTTGAAAGTTCTCTTATTGTCCAGACATTAGTGAGTAAAAAGACATTTTCCTAATTATACTTATATTATGCTTAAGTTCATGTAATAACTAAGAGAAGGAAACCCTAATACCAGTCTTACAGAGAATCCTGTTTATGTCATGACATGTTATATTTGCCATGTCATATAAGCGACACGACATGCCATGATAATAATAAACATAGGGGAATTTTACCACAAGCGTCGGAAGCGATGTGTCTCGCTTGTCGGTGCAATCTGCTTCACTGATGAGGATTGCCTTGATAACGGGGTAAGACAGTAATTAATTAATTGATTGAATAAAACTTGTCAAAACTTATCTACATCCCATCGTATATTACATTAAAGATTTGTTTAGAGCACCTCGCCGTCTGTGGATGTTCATCCGGTTTTCTGGAGTCTAGTAGCAAGACGTGTGAAAGGCGACTCAACTTTAATGATCCCTGCTCTGAGGGAAATCCTTGCAACAATCCTCACTTGTCCTGTATTGACAGCAAATGCTCGTGCAGGTACTCGAGCCACCAACGCTTTGACAATGAGACCAACCTTTGTGTCAGTTTTCCCGGGGGGCCTTGTGTTGACGACTCGAGTTGTGCTCCGCACTCCAAGTGTGTCCAAGTTCAAAGTGGAGGTATTACCTTCGCTGGTTTTCAGGAATGTCAGTGTGAAGCCGAATTTCTCGAAATGCAAGATGGCTCGTGCAAGAAATTCAGCCGACAAGGGGAACATTGTGAGCTCTCTTCTGAATGCGACCCTGTAGCTGCTGACCTGGCATGCATATACTCGAGGTGTGAGTGTAAGGACGCTCTCACAAGGTACGACACGGTGTCCCGAAAATGTCTCGGTGTGGTTGGGGCGCGGTGTGCTGAGGGCGGGGTAGGCTGCATCGCAAACGCGTTGTGTATCCAGCCAAATGCCAAACTCGCGGGCAGGTGTCAGTGTGTTGAGGGCTTTGTCGTGGGTCGTGACCGCACTTGTGTTCTCCTCTAAAAAAGCCTTGTGTACAACGTTCATCCAAGTACTCTGTAAAAACTGCCATCACCACCACCCTAATTAGTTCATTTTGCATGAAGAGTCCACACAATATTCTTGTATGTTAAACGTAATAATTAAACGTTATTTAAACTTGTCGGTAGTTTATTACTGTCAAGAGCCTCCACTTAATGAGAATCTCAATAAATAGAGCATTATGAAATAAGTGTCATCCGCCATGCACGTGGATTAAGAATTACAAAGCAGATCTTTGTTCGATGTAATAATCGCGAAACAACGCTACGTGACATGGTCAGCATAAGCCATCGTGTAAAACAACCAAACATACATGAAAAATAAAGCCAACGCTGTTAATAAACCTTTTAATAATAATACTAAAGTGCTGCTGTAACATTTGGGCAACCTGATTTGTTTCATCTGGTCAGTTGCCCTATTCGCATTTACTTAAGCAGGATGTTGCGAATTTTGCCAATTTGATAGGAGACAATATGCATATGCTTTCATTTTCCGCGAGCCACTCGAGTTGAGCATAAAGAGTTTGGCTGTGCCTCAATCTCTGGAATGAGCACAACACTGCATTTCAATTCAGACCAAATGGTGAAGGTTGTCAACCACTCCGGAGACAAAGAGTTCTGTGATCTCCTGATTTTAACTGAACCTTGGCTCGTAGCACTCTGCTATCTCTAAGCACACTGCAAAGCAATGCCAATTCGAGTGTAGAGCTCGTCCTTTACTATTGTTCCACTAATGGAATTTTGCGAATTCAAACTGACAAGTTTTACTTCTCTCAAACCCTGCCTATGGTTATAGCTGATTTTTACAAGAAAAAGTAAGTTAAGGTCAGAAGATGATGTGTGCAAGGATGACAGTCAAGGGTAGCCTTCAACTCCTTGCCTTTTCCGTGACGATGGGCATGGTTTTATGCTCTCCCCATGTGCCACCGGAGGTTGACACAGGAAAAAAGTACGGCGACCCCTGTGAGACAAATCAATACTGCCACGGGGAACTGGTGTCCTGTCACGCAGGTCTCTGCTCGTGCTTCACCCCAGAAGAGATGGTCTACGACGAGTTTACTCTCGGATGCAAGGTGCTCGCCGGGAAGACATGTGAGCTCAACTGGAAGGTCTCCGTCAACTGCGTGGAGGGCGCCTACTGTGACGAGGCATCTGGCGTTTGCCTTTGCGAGGACGGCTTCTATCCCGCGGAGAATGGAACGTGTACGAGAAAAAAGTTATTCAAGGAATCTTGCACGACTGATGGAGAGTGTTACGGGAGTGCGACCAAGTCGTTGGTGTGTCACGAAGGAGTTTGTCAATGTGATAAGCGAGGTATGACTCTACATTTAGGAATAATATGGTTTTTGTAATGTTAGGGTGTGAAAGAGAAAATAGGGACGGTCGGTTTTATATGCAGGTCTTAAATACAGGTCAAGTTTATGACGCGGAGCGAAAGAGTTGCGTCTCCGTCGTGGATGCCGAGTGTTTGTCGGAAGACGAGGAATTTGAGTGCACTTCCCGTGCGGTTTGCAGACAAGGTACGTGTTGAATAACGACAGCCTATTTTTTTACAATTTAGGCGAAAGTCTGACATTTTTAAAGATTGAAACATTTCTTCAGGACGCTGTTCTTGTAGGCATCCTTATGCAAAGAGCGCATCGGGCAAATGTGAGCTTGGTTATCGACAGGAGTGCAACACAGGGCAGATTTGTGCTGACATTTACTTTTCTTGTGAGGCAAAACGCATACCTAATACCTAAAAGTAAGTAAATAACGTCAGCGTCAAGTTGAGTTGAGTAAACTTATCTGCAACAGGCATCAACGGACGTTGTGACTGCAAGGCGTCGTTGCACCAAGTGTTTGACGAGCGGACACAGGAGTGCGTTTCTCTCGTCTTTGGACCGTGTACATTCCCAAAGAACACGTTCAAGACGAACGTAACGGGGATTTATGACATTCAAAAGTGTACGAAAAATGCCCTTTGTGTAGATAAAGGCTTTTATTCCGAATGTGAATGCAAGGACCGTTACGTCCAAACAAAAGCAGGTATTACATTATCACACCCACCTTACTCATAAATCGGGAATCATAAGAATTTAAGATCAAACAGCAATGACTGTCTGAGAATTGGTCATCGTTGTGACTATGTTTGTGTATGTTTTCCAATGAAATATTTTTAAGCACGATAGCTGGTTGGTGTGATATTATATAGGGACTTGTGCTCCTGGATTCGGAGAGACGTGCGAAGTGGATGAGTGTGACCCAATCACACCACTCGTTTGCAGAGATCAAGTTTGTCAGTGTGGGGATTATATGCAAACTTACGACCCAACAATTAAAAAGGTTGCCGTTAATTAACCGTCTTTAAGCGCAATGGTCAACAAAAACAGTCGGTCTGACTCCTACCACCAACTTTGAATCATAGAAGGGAACCACTGTGAGATGTTTGTGGCCGAAATAGTTTGGTCAAACTTTTTGTCACAGATCCATCTCAGTCCGACCCTTTTATGATCCGAAGTTGGCAGTAGACCTTTTTGTCTTTGCCCATTACTCTTAAGTTTATTGTAACACTTTAGTTTGCATATTGAAATGCACTTCTATAAAAAGAATCGTTACTACCTTTTTATTTACATGGATCCAGTGTGTGGGATTGGTGGGGAGTAGATGCACACGAGACAAGCCGAATTGTGTTGAGTTTGCGAGCTGCGTCATTCCCGAGTCGGAGATTGCTGGTCAATGCATTTGTGATAAGTACAGCATGGAGATTGCCAACAGAACTTGCGTTATCAGCGTTTGAAAAGAAAAGTCATCATCGTCTTACGACGAACGAATCTACACGCCTTCTTTAAGCTCCTTTCACGCAATTACCTTGTTTTTGTACTTTGAAGTAAAACTGTGGGACCACAGAAATTAATGATTTGTAGCGGGTATGCGAATATAATATGTATAAGTAAATGGGTTTGAAGTATAAACTGTAATAAGAACTGCAATAAAACAACTCGTAATTAGTCATTCGTTATCCTTCCTCAGAGGTAGAGGAAAGGCTAGCTCAAAATTGGGTAAATACATTCGCTACTACAGCCCAATGGAGAAAATGGCGAATTTGCTCCTCGTGCTTCTGCTCACATTTTTTACGCTTCAGATAGGGGGAAGAATAATTTCGAAAACAATATCTCATAATCCTTTCCCCAAACTTGATGGAATTTCCGGTCCACAGCAGCACCTAGCTGGGAATAAGCGCCTGGCATTTTATGGCGAGTCTTGCGTCGCGGTTACCGACTGTGCCCCGAATCTTGGGTACGAGTGCACAAACAACACATGCCTCTGCTCCCGAGATTTCATCGCTCGACTGAGCGCAGAAAACTCATCGCCCAAGTCTCAAACGGAATGTGTTCTAAAAGTGGGTTCGCATTGTTCTCCTGCCCCATTTGCCAACCTTGGCAATACTGTCGGTCGTCTCCATACAAAGAGAGCATTCTCCTCCTACATTTGGAACAAGGTGAAAAAGACCATGTCTCTTTTTGAGGGTTCCCCCTCCCTCGACTCGAACTGCGTCGACAACAGTGCGTGTGTGGATGGCGTGTGCACCTGCAAACCAGACTACTTCAAGGACCACCGTGGCCTGTGTCTTAAACGACGGAGTTTGTTCCAGCCGTGTGAGGCAGATGCGCAATGTAGGCACTTTATCGGGTTGGAATGCAAAGGGGGCAAGTGCCAATGTAGAAGGTCGATGGTATTTGACCAGATATTGAGAAAATGCTACATCCCCGCTGGGAGCGGGTGTGATGCGTACTCTTCCGAGGTTGACATGGAGTGTGTGAGGAACAGCGAGTGCAACAATGGACTTTGCGTATGCAAAATGGGTTACACAATGAGTTCCGATGGCTCATGTGGGGTGGCTCACGGCTATGGCTGTGACAACAAGGCAAAGCTCTGTTCTGACAAGCAGTTGGTGTGTCGCTCTGGGTTTTGTAAGTGTCGCAACTCCCTCACCACGATTTACAACGCTAGTTTAGGGCTCTGTTTGAGCAAACCGGATGCGCCATGCTCGCCATCACTACCCCTCCCAGATCAAACGAATGTGATGTCCTCTGAAGCGCATGCAAATGTTACAGCATCAAATTCAACTCTATTGCTGAGCCGTGAACACTCTCAGGGGTGTGTATCATTTGCCAAATGTATGCCTATCGAAAATTCATCCACCTCAAGCCAAACCAAGTACAATCACACTTGCCAGTGCGTTGAAGGTTACGCGGAAAATTCTGCCGGGGAATGCATCCCCAGCTACCTGTCCCCCTGCGAGGACAATGATGACTGTAGCGTTATGGAGCAGTTGGTGTGCATTGATGGACGCTGCACGTAATAATCTGTTTTTATTTTTTTTAAATGTACTACCGATAAGTTTTTTCATTTTAGGTTATATAATAATTCTGCACGTTAATAAAAACTTCGTTCATCGTTTAGGAACAACCGTTGCGACTAAGTTTTCAAAATGCCGGATTGTATCAATGCAGGATTGGAAAAAAATTAAAATATTTCACTCGTTTAATTCGTTTTGAGTTAGTGTAATGAAACACAATTTTTATGTGTTTCAAACCATGATGGTTTCAATCCGAAATAAATGTCAGAAATATTTCATTTTTGAAGCACATGAAACCTTTGGAAATACTTCAGACTGAAACACTTTGCAGGTGTCCAGATGACTCCCTGGTTTTCGACAGGACTCGGCGAAAATGTGTGGGACAAATTGGGAGCCGTTGCAAGGTCATTCAAATAGAAAGATTATTGAGTGTTCGAGTAGACGTGCCTAATGAGTGTGTCAAAGGTTAGAAAATCTTAATAATTTAAATTTAAATACAAATTCTTAAACTAGAATCGGACTTTTCAAATATTTTAGGAGCGATTTGCTTGGAATCCGTGTCCCTAATGGATGGTCGCTGCGTTGGAATAGTGTGAATTTGGAAGGAAAGGATGTGCAAATACGCTCAAATATGTACTGTGTAAATAAACAATGAAATGGAATGATTTTCCTGGTTGATTAAAAATATTTTTGTCTGTCTCACATCACAGCAGATTTTTTCATTCGCCTTGATTTACTAACCCCAATTGAAGTCACGCTTACAGACCAAAAATGCTAGACTCTTTATTCACAGCGTTATTACTGTATATTTTTGCACTTTAAGTGTGGTTCACGACGACATAAAACTCATCCCTTGTTGATCGTAATGAGTGATAAATGTGTGATGAGGGGAAATCTGTCAGTTATGATTAACCAGAGAATTCACACTTGTTCACACATTCCTTTCTTGAACTCTCCCCATCTCTCTTTTATATCTTGATGATGATAGTAATGATGGTGAAACATCTCACGAAAAAATCAAGATCACACAGAAAGAACATCTGCCTTCTTTTACTTTACATTTTTCACTGCACAGGGAGAACTGCGCTGCGTATTCCTCACTTCACCCTTTACATAATTCATTTAATCATGACGATCATGTTGATTTTATGTCGAGGATCTGACTTTTGTGCTTATATGGAGTGAGAAGTTTTGCGTGGCGCGGTGGAGCAAGCCTGTACACTGAGCATGATGTTAAACTCATGATGATTCGTAAATGAGGAAGAAAAATTATCATCGTATCACACACGCTCGAGAGAAACCTTTTTAAATAGTAATTAATTGCAGTTTAAATCATTCTCCTCGACTCGCAAAAAAAACGGGCGAGAGACGGAACGAAAGGCTAAACCTTTTATTTATTGCAGTTTACTCTCCCTCAAAGCACCTACATCCTGGAAGATTGATGCAAATATGGTTAGTCCAATTTTTAATTAGTATTTTTATACTAAATCTATAAAAATACGTATTTTGCTCTCGAAGGCGCCGTGGCTTGGGATAGTTTTATTAATCATGTGCATCTGGCTGGACACTTGTGACTCGACCGCAGCGTACATGCTCAAGTACCTTGGAAAGGGTCATAGGCAGCCTTGCACCCTCGACTCTGATCCTTGCAACCCCGTCAAGTTCCTGACCTGCACGCAAGGCATGTGCTTGTGTGCCGCAGGGCCCGAGATGGTCTATGATGAGCAGCGAGACCACTGTGCCGCTCTTGCGAGTTACAGTTGCCTGCGCAGCATGCCCGACTCGAATTCGGTGCAGAGTCCAAAGTATCAAGTGGCTTGCGTTCAGAACGCCAAGTGTATCTTTCCTGGTGATACTTGCCAATGCGACCACCGCTACTTTGAGGTAAGTGAATGAAATCATATCAGGCCACTCCTACTCCGACAAAAACCATTCGAGTTATCATTCCTTTCCAAACACTGTCCATTTCAGAATTACATACTTTTTCAAATAAAACACGATTTTTGTCGGTGTTTTTGCTCGGCGTATACAAATATGTATGTGTTACGAAAATTCCAAAGTGCTGAATATATTTTTGAAAAGATAATTTGTACATGATAATTCACGCCTGGGAGCGAGTTTCTTAAAACATGAATGCATGAAACGTGTGACACGATTTTATTTGTTATTTGAGGCGGAGGACCACACATGTATTCGTCAATATGATTACGGGGCAGCCTGCTCGAAGGATGAGCAGTGTGACCAATTCCGTTTCTTCTCGTGCCTGGGAGGGCGGTGTGGATGTGACCCCGACAAAAATCACCGGTACGACGCTCGGAGGGACACATGCATGGTCTCTGTCGGAACCAAGTGTCGCGTTATTGAGTTCATGTCGATAAGCGAAGAGCACTTCAAGACGGACGAGTGTCCAGAGCATGCAACTTGCACGGACGGAATTTGTAAATGTAATACCGGCTACCGTATCACCAACGACAAAACCTGTGGGCGAATATTGGGCGACAGTTGTGATGCTGAAGACAACAAGTGCTCGGACATCTCGTTCACTTGCCGGAATCAGGAGTGTCAGTGCAAATACCCACTTCATCAAGTGATAGAAGGCGGAGATTGCATTTCCCTAGTTTCCGGACCCTGCACAACGGAACGAGAGTCTCGGCTTGTGGACGATCCTCACTTTATACAAAATTGTACGGAAAACGCTTCTTGTCAAGAGTCTCAAGCCTTCAACTACTGCAAGGTAGACAAATAGATACGTTATGTTTTTCTGATAAACATTTCATCAGACCAGTCTAATGTTTTATAACGCCTAGTGCAAAGATGGATATGTGGAAACGAATGAAGGCCGTTGCTCTCGAGCCTATGGTTCGAGTTGTAAAAGAGACGATGAATGTGACTCATTAGCCCAGTTGGCTTGCATCTGTCACGGTGACTGCAAATGCGGTTGTCCGGATAGCCTTCAAACTTATGATGACAAGTCTCGAAGATGTGTCGGTACGTTCTTGTACACGCTATGTACATATATACCCATTAGTAGTACTGCAAAAGATTCATCGTGTTTAAATCTAAAGCATTTTTCTCAATGCAAAGGTTTGGCTGGGAGCCGCTGTTGGAAGGACAATAATACGACGTCTGCCGTGTGCACGAACAACGCGTACTGCGTCAAGTCCAATCCGCAGCTCAGCTACGGCAAGTGTATTTGTGCACGGGGCTTTGCTACGACGCAACAAAAATCGTGTGTCAAAGCCAACTAGAATCGACCCTCCAGCTTGTAAAGGACAATTTCTAATCGTAGTCGCAGACCGTGTACTGGTTTCCTATCGCTAACAATTTGCCAACACTCCCTTGCCTTTGTTTCGTTACCATTGAGTATCTCATCTTGTGTATGGAATAGCACTATAGTATTCATGCTGTTGCGTGTATTAACATTAAAATCAATTAAAATTTATATGACTAAAGTATGGATTGAAACTCGAACTGAATATTTCACGATTTTCATTTTCTCCAAAAGAAATACTTAAAAATTTGCTAGATTTCAATACAACGTAAAACGATTTTTTTTCTCATAGTATAAAATCAATAGTGAATTGCAACGACGCCCTGCTTTGATGTCGAAAGCAAGCTTCCTTGTGTATGTGTACATCTCCGGCAGCATCTCCTCAAAAGGAAAGGAAAAGAGCAGAAGCTTTTTATACAATGAAGCTCATGTAGAGACTGAGAAAGCACTGCTCTAGCTTTCTCTTCACGTTCCTCTTTCCAGTCGTTTCAATATTGCTCTCATTACAGACTCAGCATCTTTGGCCATATGCTCTTGGTGTGCAGACATCGCCACCACACTTGCTGTGTGTATACTCTCACACATATTACACTTTGCCTGGAGTTTGATCTAGAGAAAACTGGATAAGCACAAAAAAACTTTCTCTTTTCTCGCAGACATTTCTCATTCCAAGCATGCCTCTTTGGAAGCAGTGCAGAATTAGAAAAACCGAGAGAGAAGAATGGAAAAGGGAAAATACTTATTTTCACCTTGCTTTCTCTCTCGCATCTCATCTCCTTCCACTTTCACCACAATCTCATAATGTGTGGAGAGGGAGAGAGCTCCACTCTCGCAGCTTCTCGCTCTCTCTCTCTCTCTCTGAACTCATTTCTCTGCATCGCATTCAGATAGAAAGCGACGAAGCTTTTATTCTTATTATTCGTGATATTTTTGTTGCTCCAAAATCTCTCTCACCGCATCGCAGGAGGGTAGAGAGAAAGGAGAATAACGCGCAATACGTACATTATTATCTAGTCTCCTCAATACCGCACGCTACACACAAAATACTGAATACTCTCACGCTCTCAAAAGCACTCCACCTTCGCGGCGCCAGAGCTTAGTGCTTTTTTATACTTTCTCCATATCACATCATCGCATCTCTTTCCCTTTTTATTGCTGTTTATTTTTACTTCCTCCATTTCATCTCCAACATACAAACAAACCAGACACCAGAGGAAGAGATTGTCATTGGAAAAAGAAGCAGAAGAAGGAGGACAGTCCAAGAGGCTTTCATCACAGTACCACAACCACGAAATACACTAACAATAGGGTAAGCATTAAAAAAATATTTACTTTCTCTCAGCATTCTTTTCAATAACGCTAGGAATACAATAGTAACGAGATGATAGGATCAAATTATGGAAACGGATCTTGGAAAGAACACGAAATGGTTTGATAATCAGAAAAGGAATACATTCGAGGAAAGTGTAGTTATTTCCTGTGAATATTTGATAACTCTCAAACGCATACGTACGGAATATATTGAATTTTGGTTTTCAAAGCGACATTCCTCTTGATAATCTTCTTTTTGTGATTTCATCTTAATTTCAGAGTTTGCGTCAGCATTGAAAATGAATGAAAAGTTGGTGGTGGTGCTCCTCGTCTCGATTGTCCTGTATAGCGCCTACGCGGGCACAGGTCACCGACAGCGGTATGGCGATGTGTGCAACAAGAGTCGCAAGTGCGACTTCACCAAGTGGTATCGATGTAAACAGATGAAATGTGTGTGCTACAACCCACCGGGCAAGGAGGAGGAGCTTTACTATGACGAGGCTGCCAAGCGTTGTGTGGGCAAGGCGGGGACGAATTGCTCCCAAAAGTTCTTCCCTTTTGACGACGAGGACCAAGCCATCTTCCTCATGCGCGGCACCACCACCAACCACTGGAGGTATGGTAATGGAACGCTGAAATGCGGCGCTAACGCCTTCTGCGACTTTGACGGGAAAGACCACTTTTGCAAGTGCAAGAAAGACTTCTTTGCGGCGGCGGACGGCACTTGTGCTAAACTCAAAGCTTGTGAGTCCTTCTAATTGCTTAAAGTAGGATGGACGCTAGGATAATGTTGATGACAAGGTAATGTGTTCGTACAAATGGACGGAGTGTAGATGGAGACCCTTGCAAAATGGACTTGGAGTGTGACCCCGACGTTTTCCTTAAATGCGGCGACGAGGGGGTCTGCAAATGTAATGGCGCTAGCCGAATTTACGACACGAACCTCAACAGATGCGTTGTAACGGCTGGTCATGTTTGTGAGACGGTAAAGAACAAGGATGACGGCCACATTGTTGATGACTGTCCACAGGACTCGTTTTGCGAGGAAGGGGTAAGCGAAGCCTACGGAAAATTACAAGTCGTCCTAGAGTCACCACTCTCTACAACGCGTTGATTGTAGAAACCTGGCTTCTCGGTCTTGTGTCCGAAACAGGTTTGCCGGTGCGGCTTTGGGACGCAGATCCATTCGGACCAAACATGCCAAAAGGGTTTTGGCATGGAGTGCGGACCCGACCACCCCTGCGGAGACTCCAAGTTGAGCTGCCGTTCCAAAGGTAAGTTACAAAGTTATAATTGAGACAAAGATTGTATAATAAATGCCTTCAAATGACGCAGTGTGCCAATGCAAATATCCATTGCACATGATGTACGACGAGGTGTCCGGCCAGTGCGTAAGTCTCGTGTCAGGACCTTGTCTCCTCAACGAAACGTCAGAGTTTGGGATCGAGTGCACGGCCAATGCGGAATGTGTGGAGAGGAATCAAATTACTGAATGTGCGTGCAAGCCCGGCTTTCTCCGCACGGATACTGGAATGTGTACCAAAAGCTTCGGTTCTGCTTGTGAAACGGACAACGAATGTAACCCCACCACAGGTTGCGTGAACAATCACTGTGATTGCCCGGACATGTTACAACATTACGATGCGAAAGTGCGGAGGTGTCGGTCGATGTTGGGAGCCAGGTGCGAGATTGGTCAGGAGCATACTTGCATTGAGAATGGGAAGTGTGTCAGCTACGACCAAGGGGACCCGGGGAAGACCGGTAGATGCATTTGCAAGCCAGGATTTAAGGGCACCACCAACAGGACTTGTGACCCGATGATTTAATGATTCATTAGCACCGGCATTTCTAGAGTCAAACACACACTCCTCTTCAACGTCCCGTTCCTTGTACTTTGTGCATGCTACCACACACAATCACTCCTCAAACCGTATACATAAATAATAATCATTCTTGCCAAGACATCCATTCAGATTCGCACGCACACACAGCACACATAGTAATACGAATTGAGATGAATGTTCAGAATAGTTTCTTTTTTTGCAGACGTTGGATAGTTATGATGATGATCTTTTCTATGCAGTTGCCAACATATACTATCCTAGTCGTATACTACCCTAAGTGCTAAGGGTTTAAATACATCAATATACATACATCTATTCCTATTAATTGTTTCTTTTTAAAAAAATATCTCAATCAGAAACTGTAGCTCTTTCAGAGAAAATTTCTCCTCTCATATCTCTCTCTCTCTCTCTTTTCGTTCTTATTCTTCAAGGTTGTTATGTAGGTTTTTCTACATTAAACTAAAATTGTCTCTGTACACCCCATTTAACATGTAATTGCTTATGATACTTATATATAATATACACAAATCATTGTTATTGATTTACATATTGGTAGGCGTGTTCGGATTGCAAATTGGTTCGACACATAGTCCAGAAAATACTCATCAAACGTAGCTTTTAAATCCTTCTCTGGATCCACTCAAGGGGTTGACCTTTTTACCGTTCAGTATTACAACTAACCGTAAAATCGACTTTCACGTATACAAGACTTTAAACCAAAATGAATTTTCTTGGTAGAGTATTCCATTTGAAATGTAGAGGCAGCAGAATCATGTAGTTTGTTGAAGACAACTTGAGACATGTGCAGTGGCAGTAATGCATGCTTCGTCGTATGACCATCAATGGCGTAAGTATTGTAATTATGTGTGTGACAGAAAATTCAGTATTATTACTGTAAATTAGTATTAAAATATAAAATGTGTTCTCCCGTCACTCTTCTGGAGAATGAACGGCGACTAATTGAAAGTGTTAATTGAATTGACAGTGGATTTACAATTGCGACTCGAAAATGACTAGCTGCAAAGACATAAAGATGGTGACGAGTCACACAAAAAAACTCTCGAGTTGTGCTAAACCCCTTTAAACGGAAGACAAGAAAAAGCAAAGACTTTTTTGTAGTGATTCCAAACAGATTAATAAAATAGAAAATATTCAAATGAATGTACTAGGTCACTTTAACTGTGTTATTTATCTCTGTCCTTAAGGTAAAAATATCTGTGAACATTGGAATGTACCTCTCTCTCTCTATTGTTCAAAACTTTAATGTTTACACCACAGAAGCATATTGGTAAACAGTATTATTACGAATATGATGATATCATGTCTCTCGGGATGGATTGACTCTTGGAGAACGGTACAAACTTGGCTGGAATGACAAAAGAAAACTTAATAGTATTAGCAATGACTACGATACTTTTTAAGAAATCTACAAATGTGAGAATCTTGTACACTTGTTACATTCTGACAAATTATAAAACATTCCCTTCATTTAAAACATTCAAGAGTTTTCTTGTTGAACATGTTGTGACTTTTAATGTGTAGACAATAAAGACAAGTCGAAATTTGGTGTTTTTATAACAATTGCTTTATGTAAATACATAAACGCTTAATCTAGGGACAAACAACTTTTGAAAAATGAGAAATTTAGGTGTTGGTGGAGTTATTGGGATGGAGGGAATTTGCTTTCATGCCAGAACCGAACTGCAGCATAACGACTAAATACGTTGCAATTGTTCCCAAAACCTGCAAGTTACACAATTCAATACAATCAAATGTACTTCATCAATTCGAATGAAACAGCAAAAGTAATCTTGAGGTGAGTTTCCTACACTGGTGAAGAGATTCAAATCAATCCGAAAGTAGCCTGCAGCACTCAAGCACTCTGGGGGCTCAACTTGGAGATACGCAATTTCCGTGCCAGGTACGCTCTGCAACTTGATTGCACTCGCAATCGCTCTCCGAATTTTTTTGTAACATTTTCTCATCTGGAAATCCGATGAACCAATCGCAAATATATCAATACAACATTTCATATTTGCGTTTTTCAATTATAACAGCTCGCTTACGCCAGAATTGATATGACCGGCACAACTGCAAATCCCGTGGAACCAAACAACGTACGGTATGACAATGGCTAGATTCAGTACCACCAAGTTGACGTTGTCCCACTGCGAGATCAAAAAGAAGAGATTGATCGTGGAGCAGACAACCATGGCGAAAAACTCGAAGGCCAAATACAACCCGTAGATCCCGCCCAGCTGCGTCTTCAGCTGGAGAAGCTCGTCGTAAATCTGAAGTACTTCCTCAAAAAGGACAGGGCTTCTCGCGTTTCTCAAAGTACCTTGACCATCCTGCTTTAGCGCAATGTTCCCCAGCGTTTCGAAGCAGCTATTCATCACACACCCAAAGGTGGTGAATGAGGTGGTGTGAAGGATATGGAAGGAGAGCATTCCCGAGTAGGTGGTGAACCCGAAGAATATTACCCAGTAGGACACCATGTTGTACCCCCTGTCCGTCAAAAAGTTGCGAATCTGCTCCTGGAAGCTGGTTATGTAGCAGACACCATAAACCACGGTGTACATAAGCCAAACGACTATCTTCATCCGGGCACCTCGGTAAGCACGGACGAGGCCCAAGTGATTAGGACACCGAGCCACTACTCTAACAAGTACTCCCTGAAAGTGGTTCCAAAAGATGACCATCCTGTTCCCCATCACTGTGGCAAAGGTGTAGCTTGCCAAGACGGCGAGCACTTGGCTCACCACAAGAACGCTTTCAACGTAGAACAACAGCGTGTTGTCCATGCTTTTCAAACTCATCTCGTACATGATGGGGACATAGAAGAAGGTGTCAGTCAGAAAAATGCTGAAGACAAAGAAGCTGTAAGCAGCTCCCCAGCTCAGGTACGAGAAGGACGCAGATCCATCTTGAATCTTGACTGGGAGACAACCCAAAAATTTAACGAGGTACAGGTAAGGCTGGAATATCCGCTGGAGAATGTGATGTGGCTCGGTGACCTCCAGCAGATGAAGCTTTCTTGAAGTCGAAGCCTTAAGCGCTGAAGGATCCATGCTAATTTGAGTTATGTCACGGTAGGGCTTCACCCTTTGTGGGAACAACAGGTTCTCAAGCGTTCCTCGGGTTTGAACCGACTTCTTCATGACTCTGAAGACCAAAGCGATCAAATCGCACGCTAGTGACGAGTGAGTGTGTGTGACAAGTTAAACCAGGTTTCTCTCACGGTCCACGCCCAACTCAACTTCTGGTGACGTTACTCTCTCAATTAATTTGGTCGCAATTATACGGGAGAGATGTATGCACTATGCACACGCACGCGGTGTAAAATATGGGACAGATTAACAATAACAGTCAATTATTTTAATGAAGTTGAGAGACACGTAAAGTGCAAGCAAATTATGTGTATTCAGAAGATGTGGCGTGTCACGAGGCACTAAATGCCGGATGAGTTGCTGTTTCTATACATCATATTCATTATCGGAGATAACATCTCCATCACAAGACTCGCAATACGATGGTCAATTTCCTGTTGCTCTAATTAATCATGTACATGGCATGTTCAGTAATTTATTACGTACTCTCCTAATGAACAGCCACACCTGCTGCGAACTTCCTCATGGTTCAATTCATTTTTGCGTTAACATATCGTGGCATGATGCACCATAGTGCAAAAACCTAAAGCCAAGAACAACTTCACTTTGTGAGTGTAGATGTCATCAAAAGCTTGCAGCTGGAAAAAGTAGCCTACAAATACGCTGGTTCGCACTATTCCTTCGCTTTCTCCGTAGATGCCACTTTGAATGGTCTACGGAGTTTTCGACAGGGAGCTCGATCTTCGACTCCGTCTAAGGAGTCTATTGAGCGTATCCTCACGTTGACTGCTCGAGGACGACCTTTCGTCTCGTTTAGTAGCTGCCCTCCCTCGAGATCTTCCCCTGGTGGACTGCACCACCACAGGGTAATTGGCACACAAAAAGAGCCAAAAGTTGCCAATCGTCTTTGGAGACGGCAGACAGGGTCCGCATGCCTCGAGTAAAAGATTATCAGCATGCACAGCTTGGTAAAAGTCGGAGAACGTGATTTGTCCGTTCTTGTCCTTGTCGAGCTTTTTCAAAGCGATCTCCACAATCTCCTTGATACTCTCCTCCACGTCCTCCTCGATTCCTGCGGTTCGAATTAAACAGTTTTTGAGGCAGTGGTACAGCTCCTCACGAGCCAGAGAGCGGTCCCCTTCCACAAAATGTCAGATTTTAATATTTAAATATAAGGCAATGACAATTAAAGACAAGTATCATTTCTTTCGGCGATTACCATTGATATCGTAAACGAAGTAGCAAAAATTGATGTGCTCCTCGAGCGTGCCTCGGAGGAGGATAGACAGGCCTTGAACCCACTCGCTTTCATCAACCTAGACATAGGAAGATGGCATGAGAGAAAGCATGTAGCGTTTTTATTAATGCTAACCACCGTCGGCCACGAGACAAACGTAATCTAATTTCAACTATCTATTTTCACGTTTCTTCTTACTAACTACATATAAGATATAGTCCTTTCCATTAGTGTGTTCTCATCGATTAAGTGCTGCCATTTTACAATCATTGCCGTGTAGTATATTTGCATATTTTATTGAGCTTTGCCAAAACTTGTTTGCTAACAACTCTGACAAGAAATAGTGGAAAGCTGGAAAAATATTTAAAAGTTGGCTATTAGAGAGGACTACGAAACGAGACTTCAAAGGACAAATTTTTCCCTTCTCACATGGCCTTTACTCTTGCGTCAAGTGAACACGTGAATTCCCTGTCATCGGTTGTATGCTCAATTCATTTCACCACATTAATCCCAAACTTTTGAGTCCGTCATTAAAGTAAGTATGGTACTCATTCGAACTCGAATCAAACCAGGTTAATACCAAAGAGTACAGATAAAACAATACTCTCTTTTTGTCTTTTGTGACACAAATTTTTACACTCACTTTTCTACGCCTTGCTTTCTTCTCTTTCCCTCTCCACTTGGTCGTGTAATGAAGAAAACGTGTAGAACAACATGTCACTATGTGTTGTTCAAGTATTTGCAGAAAACTCTCCAGGGGTTTCTCTGATGCTTTGTATAAGGCTAAAGGCTAATATTCATAGGGAAATAAATGGCGGGCAAAATAATATCTTGTGAGCTCTCCTCACGTTATTGATTTCATGAGTTCTTCTACCTTACTTCCCTATCGTTCATTGTGCCACAGTGGAAAATCTCTGCTTGTGTAATAATATACTTGATTGAGTCTCCGCAAAAGCCACCAAATTCCCTGTTAACACGCTGAGCGAGCATGCTTGAGTCCCGGAAAGGAAGAAGAGGCTTTGTGGAGGTAATTAATTATTTGATACGTGTGTAAGGCTCACGCATACTTTTCATATTCTCGCCCCAGTCATCAATTAAGACTCTCTAGTCTACACACTTATTATTACTCACTGCGACAGAGAACGTTGTGTGCAGCTTAAGCAGAGATGTGCTCACGCTATTATAGCGTCATCTCTCGCTGGAAAGACTTTAATACAGCCGTCCATTGAGGGAAAATAAAAGCACGGAGGAGAAGGACACAGAGGATCTCAAAATTGAATTTGCAGCTACAAGAATACTACCACTCCCAAAATTCGGTCGTCTCGCGGAGCAAATGCGATTTTACTTGACGCTGAGGAGGATCTGTATAAACAGTCATTTCCCTGGGGAATACAGGGGAAGAAAGGAAGAAAAAATTGTATTCCTCCGAGTTAGTTTATATGCAGGCCAAGGTCTTTTTGGAGAGTGAAAGATGCTGAGAGGGAGAGAAGAAGAGGAAAAACCTGAGATGAGCGATTTCAATAGAGGTTTATATAAACGCAGAGTGAAAGTGTTTTGACAGTGTCGACGAGAGATGAAAGACATGGCGATGACACTTTCAGGGGAATACTAATTGGCACACTGTCAACACACAGTTGTGTGCACATATGAAGCACGCAAAACGGCATACACACGACAGTGATTTTAAGAGGCCTCACTTAATTATATCTTGTTTCCTGGTACGCATTCAACGAGTGCTCCAGGAAATTGAGTGACTCCACAAAACTAAATCACTGCGTTGTTTTCCATGTTTGAAATTAAAACATACAATGAGGCAGTATAAGTCACGTTATTACAATGCCATACCATTGAATCGTTGTTGGCATCAAAGAAGCGGAAAATCCTGTCCAGCATCACATCGTCAGTGCAGTCGAACGTTGTGTGCATCACGTCACGAAACCGAAGCCGGTCCATTTTCCCCTTGGCGGTGAGACTTTTGTAGAACAAAAGCAGGGATTGCACCTAATGAATCGTTGAATCAATCCGCACAATAAGTGTATACAAACCCTCGTTGAAGACTTTCCAATGACCTTAACCCCTTGTCCACGTTAGATTCTAAACGGAATCGAGTTTGGAGAAGGACTTACCTCTACATTAGAGAAATGCGTTTTTCTCGTCAACCCCTCCACTGAGAAGTGAGTTTTGCTCGGTTTGGCAATCTTTTGCGATTGCGGGGCACTGTGCACTTGGTCATGCTCACTTACGCTCATTTCCTAATGAGTTTTGCCCTCAAGGGGCGACGAAAGGGAGAAAAAAATGTAGTAAATTTAAGGAAAAATTCACGTCTCTTTACAACGCATTCGCCAATTGTTTGTTTTTGCTTACGAACCGTAAAATAGATAGGTACTAAGGTTTTACACATATGTACAACCGTTTTAGTCCAGGTGAGCCATTACATGCCTTGTTCTGCTTCTTGAAGCATAGTGGTATGCATAGAATACGAGTGCCGTCTTGTTTGATCAATACGCAGAAGATCTCCTTTGTGAAAACTTGTTTTTCACTCGGTGTAGCACGAGAACTCTACTTTCTCCGACGTGTGTCTGGAGTAAAACTTTTTTCATCCCGTGTTTATCATCATTAGTCACAACACACCGTGATTATTGTCTGTGATGGTGCTGCCAAGCATAAATCTTGAGATCAAGAAGAAAATCTTGCGATCATTATTTCATACCCTGGCATATGAAAACCGTCCAACCAAAAAGATGTAGACTCAGCGTGTGGTGGTGGAGTGAACGCATTTCTCTCATTCTCTCGTTTTCCTCCTTTCTCCTTTCCGATTTCATAATGACTCCCACTTTCAGTAATGAATACGACGACATACATACACCAGCCGTCCACACGGGAAACAAAATGTGTGAAAAGAGAGAGCTTTTCATCTAATGAAAAAGCCTTGTAAATAATTGCAGGATTCTCACTCACTCTCACACTCTGCGTCACCTCACACCAAGAATCAATTCTGTTGGGGAAAATACTACCTCTCTCTCACTCCCTTTTGATGAACTCACATAAAGCTTCACTCCATGACAAACGACTCGATCATTCCAAACACTTTGCTTTTGCCACTATGTCTCTCTCATGGGAGTGACAAGAGAGGTACATTAAAATAATGTTTTCATTCTTCCCTTCTACACACAGCATCACCAACACCTCCGTTTATTGCCAAATGAGCGTGAGACAGGTGGAAGCACTTTTTCTGAGGCATAATATGTAGTAGCATTTCGACGAGAAAAAAAGTGGTTCCCTCTGTAAATCCTTTTTACCGCTTCTGCCTGCCACGAAAATCAAACCACATCTTTACCCTATTTGTGGAGGAGCTAATGAATTACATTAGTGGGATAAAATGGGTTTGGGGTGAGAGAGGAAGCTGATTGAGGAATCGTGTCGCTCAACTGTTGACTCCATGCCTTTGACGGAGCCAAGCGTAAACGCTTTCCTGGTTTTGTGACTCGTGATCTGTTGACTTTCTCCGTGCAAACTGTCAAATGTAAATTTTAAATGGCTCATGCATACATATGCACTTAGACCGAGGAAGGAAACTCAGGGAAAGCTGAAAAAACGTCATGAATATGGATGTGCCCTCAAGCATTGCCCCAAGTAAGGATCTCCTTAATAGCTTTGTACGATAGTGTAACTTTGTCCCATCTCCCTTTCGCTGGAACAAGTGCTTACTTCAATATTCAGAAGAAAAACAAGAAAGGACGATTACTTAATGATGGAAAATGCTCATGGAAAGCATGAACACTCAGAAGAGGAAGAATTATTGCATTTTCTCTCTTAGGTGACTCTTCATCTATCTGTCTCCGGGATTCCACCTCCCGGGTGACAGGTTGGGAAGGAAGAATGAATTATTAGGAGGATGAAGCTGGCAGGAGAAAGAAGTAATTTGCAAAAACAAACTCTTCCACTTTCTCTCATGTCGGGTGCGTATATAGAGAAATGGAGAAAGAGTTGGTATGATGTTCCTCAATTACCTCGCTCATTGGTCTTGTCTAAATGGTGACGATTTATCTTGAGCTTGTTGGTCCCAACCCGCTCACACAAACTCTTAATAATCCTTGTCAAGCCGAAAACACGCTTTTTTCTACCTTCCCGATCCAAACTTTGTGTTGTTACTCTCTCACCGTGTGGCCTCATTTACTCCTGTACTCACTCAAATTCATTGTCTTCCTCACTCATGGCTGCTTATGCGAAGACAAAGTTGAATTGCTTGAGGACACAATAAGTGCAAAGAGTGAAAAGTTTTTGTGTTATTTTCTTGTCCTGGAAATGAGAACGATTTTGTTCGTCTGTTCCTCTGATGGTGAGAAATTGTGTGCAGTAATCTTTACCTCGGTCGTAACTTACACGGGTTTTCGACTGTAGATATTCTGTTATCTTGGAAAAGTAAACTTAACGCTGAACTCTAAACCAATGTTGTGGGTGAACTTACAACTTGAAAGAATGTCTGACTAATGGCAAATTGTTGTACAACATAGCACAGCTGCAACAGCCAGCTCGTATAGCAAGTTAGCGACATATAACGCACTCCCTTATTTACTAAGGTCAGTTTCAAAACTGATGCTAGCTAAAGCGCATTTGGAACCACCAGATTATGAATCCCGTTCTCAATTTACTTGGGATCGAGTAAAATCAGCTTTAGAGTAAAATCAGGACATGGATTGTTTTTCCAGGGCACTGGTATGCAAAACGGATCACGGGAGATCATTGTTTTCTTTCTTTCTCATCGGAAGAGATCAGTTGTTTATGGGTCCGCCTGATTGTGTGAATTCAACTAATAAGACTTCTCTTGCCAAACAACGTGACTATTTATTAAAGCAGACGCGTGGTTATTACATTACATTACAAAAGGTGACTCTTAAACGACTTTCAGCCCTCCTGTTATTAGCTACCGGTCTTCACACTCTATCCAGTCGAAGGTCGAGCAAATGAGTTTCCTCTGCTTGACGCCCCATCGTCTTCAATGACTCTCAAAACTTTTACTAGCATTCTCTCAAGCGAAAACTCAAGCCAACTGAAAACATCCGCTGATTGAGTGTGGCACTCAAATGTTTCTCTTCTAAACTTTAATTTCCACTGGAGGTCCACCTTTTTCCAAGTAATATTCTTCCTAGGGGACTTTTTTTGGAAGGCAGCAGGTGCCACTCCATTGGAATTCCACAACTACTACTAGTTGGAGCCGCAGAACTCGAGGCAAAAATAGGTACGAGGGAAACGACTGCGAGGATCTTGACAAACCTATAAGCGAAGAAGAAGTAATTGACGCATTGAAAAAATCTCCTTCACGTAAAGCTCCAGGTCCAGATTGCATACAAAACGAATTTTTAAAAGCATTGCCAGCGACAGGTATAACTCAATTCACATATATTTTAAATACTAT
>JAHZMW010003449.1:0-18495 GCA_027743745.1 Alloscopus bannaensis | reverse complement strand
CTTTAGAAAGGTCACGACCTTTAACATAAGCTCTATGGAAAGGTCATGACCTTTCCACAGAGCTTATGTTTTATTCCCTGACAATGTCCCGTTGTCAGAATTTAAAAAAGTCCAGTCGTTTGGGAGTTAGAAAAAGGACTTTTGGTCGTGACCTCGTTTGACCCTCTTACCGTTGAGGTCATAGGCTGGTTAACGAACTCGGCCGAGATAATCGCACGCTTGAATAAATGCCGTTTTCAGAATTCAAAAAAGTCAACGCGTTCAAAAGTTATCGATGATACGGCCGGACGGACAACCGATACAATCCTAATATATGGCTGGCCGCCATAAATAATAGGTACTGCAGGAAAGTTTGTTTTGTTATGAGACGACATCCATGAAATAAAATGTGGAGAAATCATGGAAAAGGGAGCAATCATAATAGTTAACAAGGATGGGTTTGTTATCAAACGACGGGCAGGTTTTGTTTACGGTGATGCTTCGAATTTAATAATTGCCGCAACGATAGTTTGACAGTCATTTACAGTTCCAACATAAAAAAATCCCACGCCATTTTTCTCTTACATTTTTCCTATGGGAATTGGTAAAGTTTGAAATATGGAGCCGCTCAACAGATGCGGCATAGATTTTATGGTGCACCAGCTTTTACGATGTTTTTCGGACAATTAAATGAATCTGTAGAATTCCAGCAAAAGTAACCTGCTGAATTTTGCAAATGGTTGCAATTAGGGTTCGGCATTTGTCATGTCATGACGTATTTGTCAATGTCACTTGTCAATTTGTCAGTTTTTTAGACTGACATGTTGGGTATTTGTCAACTGTCATAAATGTCATGACAGGTACGTATATGTCATGACAAATATCATAAATGTCATGACAAATCCGTAAATATCATGACAAACATTTTAAATATCATGAAAAAAATTGACAAATATGACATTTATGACATGTCAATTTGTCAGATATTGTAAATGTCATGAAAAAAATCTGACAAATATGACATGTCAACTTGTCATTGACAAATGACAAATTGGCGAACCCTAGTTGCAATTATTTTCTGGAGAAAGTTGACAGATACCTTAACTGATACTTTTCAATTGATGATAAATATTTTTAGCGAAACACCATACATTGTCCTCGTTACAATGTTTTTTATAATGCCAGCTTTTTCCAAAACTAATAAGCTATTGAGCAACATAAATATTTTCCAACCCAAACTTTTTACCTATCTTTTGTAACTTGTTTTTTTTTTCTCCTTCAAACCGGGAGAAAATCAAAACATCAAATTGTTTACACAAACCAGAAGTATTTCTCGATGGGATAACGAGCTTGAAGTGGCAGCTTTCACCTTATTCAAAATACGAAATGATGTGAGGCTCAAAGCCTCTTCAAATTAACTCACGAGGATTGTTACAATGTACAAAAAAATTCGGCGATACTCCACGAGACGTGTTCAAAACACCTGTAATTAGATACGAACTTGGAAAGTGCTTTTCACTTGAGTTGCTCATATTTTTGAAAAATACTTACTCGTTATGGAGAAAGCTTAAATGAGATGTGTGTCTGCATCGCTTTGAGAAAATCGATCTCGTGAAAAAATCGCGTGCTTTTTCCTACACGCACATAAGTTTTATGTGCTTTCTCTAAAGTAATGAGATGAGCGAGAAAGCAGTATGTACGAAGATGATTTTTGCTAACACAGCTTTTCCTCTAATAAATGTCGTTTCAGCCCGAACTGTACCGGGAAGAGCTTGTCCGTCAAAGCTCCGCTGACAGCTCGTCGACAGACGCGGAGAAAGTGGGGAAACTCAACTTTTCACTGAGGTTTGATGCTGAGCTCGAAGTTCTGATTGTCAAGGTGAGAAATAATATGCCAAAAAAATAATGTGCAAATGATGCCAAATTTCTAAAGAAAAGAATGCTATGTGTACGTATATTTCAAAAAAATTGCGATTGGCGCCATAAAATATATTAATTTCGGTTACGAACTTTTCTTTTAAATCTTGGCGGCAATTTCAAAATTCGGAGATTGATCCGAAATTATATATTCAGTTAAAATATGTTTTTCTAGGTTATTGTTTGTAATAATCTATAATTTTAACAGCTAGTTCCAACGCACGTTTCTGTCTTTTGAGACGGAGAAAGCTTGCAGAAGCCTTTATTCGCCTTTTTCCTTCGCCAAAATCCGTCTGAATCCAATTAATACGTATAACGTTTTCCATAAAATCTTTGTGGGTCATGAAACGACCAGATGTCCGTGAGTCATTAGCACTCCCAATGGCGCTCTTGTACTTTCTCCACATCCCATTAGCTTTCTCTGTGCAGACTCCGTCGAGGACTCGGATCACGACTTTTTTATCTCGTCAGTCCTCGTCATAATAATCCCAACTTTCTCTTCTGAATTATTTATGCTCCACAAAGCCCCGAACTCTTGCAAAACTAGCAAAAACTCGCATTTTCCTATTCAAATTCAACTTTTTCTTTAGCTCAGCATGTTCTTCCAAAAACGCGTTAGAAGAATCAAGCTCAATATTTTTTAATATAAAACTTTTTTTTTCTTTTTTTTCATTCTCACGTTCGTCGAACTCCAGGAGCAATATTTGCAATTCTGCGTGTTTGATTTTGACCGATTCTTCCGCAATGATCCAATTGGCCAGGTGGTCCTCAAAGGACTCCTCGACGTGAATGACTTGTCCAATGAGATCAACTACGCGATGGACATCTTGGCGCCGCCCAAGGTGAGCCCGAAAATTTAGGTAACAAAACTCAGATGATGTAGTGACCATTATGAATTGCACATTTTCAGGACAGGCAAGATTTAGGCGAGCTGATGGTCTCGCTTTGCTACCTCCCAACCGCCGGACGGCTCACTGTGACGATTATCAAAGCGAGAAGTTTGCGAGCGATGGACATCACAAGATCCTCAAGTGAAAAGAAAGTTTGCAAAGATTCTGGATGCTGGCAGCTTGGATGCATTTGTTTTTTTTTCGGAAACAGATCCGTACTGCAAGGTGTACCTCATGTGTCAAGGGAAAAAGCTGAGAAAGCGGAAGACGTCGGTACGACGAGCGTGTTTGTGTCCAGTTTGGAATGAGTCGGTTGTTTTTGACGTCCCCTCCGAGAGTGTCTATGATGTCCAGCTCATCTTCAAAGTAGTCGACTACGACAGGTACAAAACAAAAGATAGTCTCTTGAGCTTTTCTATTTTCAAATTTTGTCTCTTGCTTTCACTTCTTCAGGATCGGTCGGAACGAACAATTAGGAGTGGCAGCAGCCGGTTCTCTGTGCATCGGCACTGGAAAGGATCACTGGATTGAAATGCTGGACAATCCTCGACGTCCTGTGGCTCAGTGGTAATGCTTCCTCTGCAAATCTCATTTTACCCAATATTTTTTGTTTCACTTGTAACTTACTCTTGGGACAGGCATACGCTTCAAGAAAGCATTGTTCCGAATGCGCCCCTCATTTCAAATGCGATGGATGCAACTTCCCCACCAGACTCTCCGTTTGTCGTGGACAAACCGGCGTCGAAACGGCACTACAGTTTCGGATGCATACAAGGTTCCAAGTTCAGGAACAAGTAAAACATAAAAAAGTGAAACGGTGAAAAAAAACAATTTCATTCTTCTCTGTCTCTCTGGAATTGCTTTCACCAGAAAAGAGTGTGGGGTATTGTGAGATACAAATAAAACACAATCACAAAGTTTTCTTTATTATTCTTAGAGAGAAAGTTGATTGTACGAGGATTACGTTTGCGAAACACACTTGTCATCGAAGACCATTTGTTTTTTTGTTATATAGACCTTAAAAATCATCAATAGTCCAAAAATATTACTAAAAAATACGACTAGAGTATAGATTATATGATTTGTGTGAACATGTAGATCCTGTTTTGTACTTAACAGTAAGAAAACTGCACCACATGGTACTATGTAAATAAAAATTAGGAATATATATTATCGCTGGCTGAGATCTGGAAGGGGATGTTTGAATTTTTGTGTAATTAATTGTAACCAGGTTTTTAACTTACAATTAGAACGCGGTCAAATTAGAATCTTTTTGAACGACTGCAAGCGCGTTGTTTACAACAAATTAATCCTTACCAATTCGCAAAGAAAAGTTGTGATTCTGATGATGACAAATGATTTTATATCTTCAAAAAATCTGGTGGCGTGAATCACATCGTAGAAATAAAACAAGCTTTAGAAAAGCCTTACAAATGCGTTGCTCCTTTTAATTCCAAACACGAGGACGGATCCTTTCTCCACTACAATGTGTATTGCTCATTGTGCAACATAAGAGAAAGCATTATTTGGCAGAACAAAAACTCCGTATTCAGAGAAGTGCTTACTTTCACTTGCACCTCGTCCGCTTTCACTTCATATAAGCCTGTCTTCCAGGCAAAATGAGCAAGTTTTCCGCTTGTGCTACGGTTTTCTGCTTTCAACTACGTCTAATATTTTTCTAACGATCCTTTATTTGTCTTTTTTCTCTATACTTTTAATACAAAACGAATAGCATGCTACAAGTGGATTTAAGCGAGCCAAAGCAGACATGGAGAGGCTTTGTCAGAAGATTCTCCTGCTTTGTAAAGATAATTGTTTGACTTCAAAGACTTTGACAATTCAGCAAAGTATCATGCAGAAAGATTAATGAAAAACAAACAAAACGGAGGCGCTTGCGATTTTTTATGACTGTGAAAGTGAGAAAAACAAACGTTCTTGAAAAGGATTCGTAGAATTAGTCGCAAAAGCAAACACTTTCATAAGTCTCAAAAAAGTCCGGAACAATTTTTAGGCTTCGACTTTTGTGGTTTGGCTATTCATTTAGGGAAACCTTATTTCTGTTTAACTATCCCATGCTTTAACTCATTTGCCGTTAATGAGTCGCGACTTTTTGTTAAAAAAAAAACTCGGAAAATTGAAAAATTCTGCTATTATTTCAACTCGATGTCAAAGCAGAAATCAGTGACTCTGTAAAATTTTTGGCTTTCACTTGAGTTGTTGTAAATCCATGAAAACACAATATTAGACCAACATGGTGGGGCTACCTATAATTTTTCGTAGTTGTTTTCCATTGCTCAATTTCCTTGATGTCAATAAAAGCGAGGTGAAAGTTTTTCAACCGACTCAAAGGCAAATATTGAGGAGTTAGTCTTGGCATTGTCGACATCTGAAGGACCGCTCACGATACCGGCAAATGAAGATGGTCTGTGTGAAATTTGTGCCGGGAAAAGCATTGATGTAATGCAGGCAACGGAGCCAGGGACACGGTCACCAACTCCTCTCTAGTTGAGCAAGACGCTTGGCATATTCTACGATGTAACCATGACCGTTGCGATGGCGACACTTAATTATGTTTACTATTTTTAAATGTGAAGAATATGATAATTGCCGATGTGCGTCGAATAACGTCTGGGCTAAATGCGATATCTCGCCTAGCACCTAGCGATATAAATTTGCTACAGATTTGCTCTTTAAAACAACATGCGAAATTTACACTTTAGCTGGCTAGTTTTGGCATTTTTCTAAAATATGAGTTTTAACATGGGGTTATACAGGAAAATCCGGCCAGGTTGCTACTTTAGCTGTTATTTCCGACGGATCCTTGCCCCACAGTTTATGGCATCCACTAACTTAAAGGGGTGATATAAGATTTTTAACAGTGCGTTGGTAATGAACTTGAGGGCAACCTAGTTCCACTGATTCTGCACTGAAGAACCTACTTAGAGTTTACAAAAAGAGAAAACAGTTCAAGGCGTCACCACCAAGATTCGACACATTGAAAGCAAAGCAAAAGCAAACCAGGGCAAATCTTTGTAGGAGTTTTGATGCCCCGCAGAGAAAAGCGTCTTCGAGTCTCTTACATCATCAGGATCATCATATCGATCGCCAAAAAACCTAACTAAACGAATTGTAAGGAAGATGAGAAATCTGAATTTGCAAAGCTCAACATGAGGTTCCCTCAATCGGACGCATTTTTTGTGTCTCTGGCCAGGATGAAGGGTTTTTTTCTCAATTTAATTTAGAGACCTCGGGTTCATTTAATGTTTTCAAAATAGTGACCCGCTTCATTTCATTATTAATGTGGACAATAAAATAAGATTCATCACAGGCTTTAACATACAATTCAACCACTAAAATTTACGTTTTTAGTATTCTCATGTTTTATTCCGTCCTCCACTTTTTCTGTTCACCAATAAATTTGTTTTATGGACACGATCCTGATGGGTATGTATTTTCTGTTTATTTCCTGTGTTGAAACGCCATCACGTATTGCCAATACGTCAAAGGGCAAAGCCCCGTTGCGAGAATTGCTTTCACAATTATTTTGAATGTATTCGGCATATTGAAATGAATGGATCTCTTTGAAAATTCTTCTATTCGAATTATTTTCCAGTTTTTCGAGACATAAGTATAATGCTTTTCACTGAAATTCTTCATGACGATTCCATGGATTTGTAGGTAAAGTAACTCGAGTATTATTCAACTGAAGTGTTATGACGAAAAACATTTCATTGAAGCTTTCAAAATGCTTTAGTGAGTTACACGTGCAGAATTACACGGAAAACGATCATTTTATCAACATAATGCGCAATGGTTGAATCCAGATGACTTCTATTTGTGCACTAAAGCGATTACTACATCAACCTTACTAAAAATGAATCTCTCTTTGCTCATTTGCGGAAAAGTCACGTATAATGTTTTTCCAATACAAAAATGAGTATATACACTGTTGTTGTGTAAAGACAAAGTCCTAAATTTTTAGCGGTCTAAATGTAGATTTGGAAGTAACACTTATAAATTAACGATGGACTTTGACAGTTTACTAAATTATGTTTGCACTTGAAAATCGCAAAGACAAAGCCACGCTGCATATAAAAACATCAAAGCTCACTTTCATGTGAATACTCCAATTTATTTAGATAATACTGAAAACGTAAAGGACAAAGATAAAACAATAACATCTGCCTTTTATGACGGTAGCGAAGTAAACTCACAGAACTAAAGATTAACTTTCAGTAATTTAAACAAAGTCAATGAGAGCTATTTTTCCGAACACAGGAGTGAAGAAGTGAGAAGGTTATTTCCTTTTCAAAATTATTGAAATGTGTAATTTTACGGGGGAGATAAGTGCCGGAAATGAGAATGCCTGAAAAAACTTCAAAGCAACGTGCACAAATGGTCTCGCAAGAGGAAGTCGGTTTATGTAATTCAAATGCTGGATTTTTATTAGGTAATGTTTGCCCTTGAAAATAATACACTAAATACATTTCTCCGCCTTTGTCCACCAAATTCCAAATTTCGCAAAACGTAAAGCGTCAAACATTGCTAGTCAAGGGCGCCTATGCATTAAACAGAAATTGTAAGACTTTCTCTTGCTCTTTCTCATTCAATCAAGTTCGCCTGTCCCGTTGTCGTGAACATAAATTGTTTCATTTGGTACTGTGCGAATTGTAAGGATTCCTTAAAGTTTTCATTACAGGAATTCCGGGCGTGCTTTTGAAATCCCAAAACTCTCGCTTCGGCATCATATTTATTTAGTGAGAGTGACCGAACAACAAACAAACAACAAACTTGTGCCATACACTTGACATTGACATTTTTTTTTTGTGAGGTTTTTTCCTGTTCACTAATGAAATATTCGGCTCTACAAATCAACTTTTATTGGATTGGTGGCCAAATATATAGAACGAAACGCGGTTGTTTTAAATAAACAAAGTTTGGTTGATATTGATATTTTTTCGATTTCGGTTTAAGGTGGCGGGGGGGGGGTATTTAATGTGATTGAATATTTTAATTCGCATTCCACTCCCATACGTCAACTTTTTGTCTTCTCATTTTCTCCCTCATTTTCCCCAAATTTGTTTAAAACTGATTTATGTTCCTTCGTCTGCCAGACTACAGTGCGCGGCGAAAAAAGATGGCGCAAGTTTGAAACCTATTTTCAGGTTAGTGATTTGGTTCAAGCGATTTGAGTAGGAGTGAAATGTAAAAGATTCGAAAGCAACGGAGAAAACACAAAATGTTTCCAACAGGGGAAGTGCTTCTCAAACCAAAGTTTCACACACATTTCACTTCACCGAAAAGCACGGAGAAGAGCAATCAATGGAATGAGCTTCCTTCGACTCCAGAATGCAACAGGCTGTTGCTTCAGCCAGACGAATGTTTTGCTCTAAATCCAGCATGCTTTGAGACGGTGTGGTGAAAGTAATTTTGGCAACGCAAAATGCTGACCCTTTCCACCAGTTTTCTTGCAATAAATGTCAGGAACGTGTATGAGATTAATAAATGAGAGCTCATAATGTTTCTTAGTAGCTGACATTTGTGCATGTAACCTATCAAAGACCACAAGAGTGAAATCAAATCAAGAGTAAATCATGCCGACTACATCTCTTTTCTATGCAAATGTAATGACATTGACTTATCCCAATGTCATGGCTCATGTGATCCGAAGGGGAAACCAGGAGCCATTACGATGATTACAAAATTGGGAGGTGACACCTCACCCAGCTTCTGTCTGGAAACCAGAGATTAATGAAAGGCAAACAAGAGTGATGTATCCGCTGTATATATGGATGAAATTTAGATGAGAAAGTAACCCATGATAAAACTTCGTAATCTAAAAAAGTCGTGCATTAAAGCATTCATGTCTCGTCATTTGTTTCTATTAACGTCTGGCTCATTGCTTGCTTTCACTTCTTCATCATCTCTCTACAAAGCGGTGCTATATGAAGATACGGTGCATTTACTTTTTCCGCTTTCTTTATTCTCACACGAACAACGTATTTGTGTCATTTTTCCAAGTGGATACTGTTGAAAGAAGTAATGTTTTCTGAGAAAACAGTCTCGTCGTCTGATCCCATTTTCTCGTTATACGGAGTGTGACCACAATGTATTAGAAGCATTCAATTGATGTACACATTTACTAGCAAAAAAAATCATTACGAATGCTGTTTCTATTTTGCGCAGCGAGAATCTCGGTGAAAGTGAAGAGAAACGAGATGACATTTCCTCCTTTCTTACAAATTCCACTATCGAGCCATTAATAAATGCGATTCTGATAAAAAGAACAAAAGTTGCCGCTGAAGTTTGAATGATAAGATTTTGGTCAGGTTTTTTGGTCTGACAAGCTCCGCCGTTGTGCGTCACAATGTTTCCTTGGTTTGTTAGACAAAAGCGCCGGTGGACATTTTTTGTGGCTTCCATGCGCGTGTCAGGGTTGTTAGGAACCGAAAGGAATAAATATTCTATTCAAAGAATGAGTTTTTCACTTCATTTACTGCTGACACTTTTAATACTTTGTAAAAAGATAATTTAGAAAACGTTTGGCGACAAATTTATAAAAATAAAAGTATGCTTTAAATAGTACTGACAGTGATACCTTTTTTAGGGAAAATACCAAAACACAATTCCGTCGTCATTTTCACACCGTTAATGCTTACGCACACATTTCACAAGATCTGAGTCACGTTCTTTTGAATACAAGTCCAAGATCCTTTGCTAGAGATGCAGTAATAAACAAAAGCTGGACAACTTTGTTGCAAAATAAACAAACTAGAATGTTACGCGTGTGGAACAGTATGTTTACAAGTTATCAAAGGAAGCTGTATAAGAGAAGTTCTGAAAGCCAAAACATAATATCACGGGTTTCTAAGAAGACATTGTATGCTGTACTATGACTCCTAGTTGAGTTGACATTTCTCGAGTTTTCCTTCGATTGGCGAAATGGAGAAAGGAACTTCGGTCCACGTCACGTTCGCACATTATGGCGTAGCTTGAAAATTAAGATTAAAAGCAAAGTTTTTCTTGGTTGGCTTAATTACTTTATTTTATTCCAGTCAACTTTGTGTTTTAATGAACTACGCAGAAGTTGGAATGCTAATTTTTGCTGGTTATTTTTGCGAATGGAATATTCCGTCTAATTGACAAGGTCATTGGCTTTAGCAAATGGTATTTTTTGCATTTTCAAATTTTCATTATTTAATGAAAAAATCGGTTTTTATGGCTTGCAAAATAGCAGCCACATTCACATACATACATTTTTGTTGTATTTTAATTATTTGCATTTGTATCATTCCAGTCGTTGCTACATTCAACGTTAGAGTTCACATAAATCATATTTCATTTTGCCTAAAGAACGCATTTAAAAAAAGCTCAATAATAAATAGAATAGGAAGCATAATTAAAACTTTCAGTTTTGTAAGAAATACGAGTCATTTTGCGTCTAGAATTTTGCGGCTCATCCACTCAAATAACGGTGTAGTACTGCTCCTAATCCTCAGAAGAATAAGGGCATTAAGTATTCGACATCACAACGTTTTCTGTTTCTTGTTAGACTTACAAATGTGTGTAGTCAGGAATTTCTTTGAAGTGCGACGAGGCGTCAAGAGAAAAAGCGGTTTGGGATGATGGCGAAAGAGTATAGGATTACGTGATGGTGGAATGTATTTAATTGGAACAGAACGTGGCCTTTCTTTGGCTTTGACTTTTCTCAGAATTTTGACAATTGGTCCACACATTGAGATGAAATAATTAGAAAAGGATTTAATTCTGAGCTGGTGGGAAGGAGTTAAATAAAACAAACTTAATTTTAACAAATTTTAAGCATTGTGAAAAATAAATAACGCTGCACTTTCTCAATGTGCTGTTTGTCAAACCGTGAAAAATATGTGTATAAAATGTGCATTAAATTTGGGAATTGAAAGTGGAGGAAGTTGCTGGGAAAAACAAGTACTAGCTCATAAACTGTTCCATTGACGGTGCTACAAATTAAACTCCCACGCCCAATGAAACATGAGAGTAGTTTCGGAAAGTAGATTTAATCTCACAACACTCGCTGTTGTAACAAAGAGAGGAGGTTGCTTTTCAGTAAAACGCTGCAGGTGACATTTTGGATGATACTGATGATCTCAAATGAATGAGAAGAATTTGGTGGAGTGGTGTAAATAAGAGAAATTTGCGTAGGCGGAAACAAGTTGGAGTGGTGTGTGCAGCATGAACTTCATTTGACTTGGATTGATCCACCTGACATATTAGCTTCACCATTCTCTCGAGTGTGGAGAAAGTTTTTTGTGAAAGTAAAAATCTAACGACCAACACTACTACCATATGAAGAAAAAGTTAGATTCCTCTCCGCCGTTTGTTCAGTATTGTAAAAACTAAACTAATAATGGTAATTGGAAAATCGTCGGCAGGCACTTCACAGCTCGGTGCTTCTTTGTCATTTGAGAGATTAATGAAAGGCTTAAAAAAGATCGGGTATAGCCGCTGGTTCTTTGATGAAGGTGAGAATGGCTTTTTCTTTTTGATTTTTACACTTGGATCAATAAAAAATCTTCAAATTTTCTCTGCGATCAATGTTGACGGAAAAGTGTAGTTCGTAATTATGCTAATGTATTTTGTAACAAGCATTTTGTACAAGTTTAAACAGGATAGAATGTCTGCGTGCGCATTATGAAATTGGAAGCCTAGAAGCGCAGACAAGTCGTAGTTTTAGATTCATTACGCGTGAAAGCTCGGTCGGTGAAAGTGGTCTGACGAGAGTCGTCTTGCAATTAATTATTTTTTAATTAGTTTTCGTCAAGTTAAGGTCAAGGAAATTAATCCACTGTGTCACTGTTAATCGTCACAGCTTTTGTAAATAAATTAATAGTGAAAATAACGTCGGTTTTGAGTCCAGTCAAAGTCTTTTCTAGCAGTATCCGCAGAGGTTAGGCATTTTAACCATTCGAGCAAATATTTCGAAGGGTATTTAGGATTGGTCAGATCCTCGTCAATAATCAATATTCTAGCAAATTTTGCATTTTCTCAGAAAATGTGTTTTCCTAAAATGGTTAACGTTTTTATAGTGATACTAAAACATGATTTTGACAGTCTCATTCAATGTCAGGAGTCCAGAAATGTATTTTTTTATAAAAAAACTGGCAGGCGAATCCTTAATATGATGATGTAGCTTTCTCTCTCGTCTTCTTTAAAAACATTTGATACCATTCGAGTGTGTAAAACTAGACGAAACGATATAGTATAGGAGTTACTCTGAGGTGTGAATGGATTGCCAAGAGTAGAAAGAATGAACGTAGTTTTGGTGCGTTTCGAGGACAACAACGTTGACCAAAGTTGCTTTCAACTGTGTGGCATCTATGAAAAGAAGCTTTTGTGTGGGGAAGTCAAAACATTCAAGGAGATTTGAAAACCGTATCCACATGAAGATTGATGATGAAGGAATGCTTTCTAACGGAAAACGATTGTGAATAAAGCCCCTGAAACGACTAGGATTGAACGAAGAAAACATGCTTGAATTTTTGTTAAGGATTTATCCCACACAGTTTGCCTATAATCACGTTTGATGGAAGCAAAAGGTTGATGGTTTTTTGAATATTGTATCACTTAAAATTTGCACTAAATTCAACAAAAAGCTGATTTTCTTCAATTTTAAATTTTTCTTCTGAGAGAACTTACGAGGGAGTCATGGTGGTGGCTTTTAACAAAATGGATTCAAAATTATTGCAAACAAGACAATTTTGATCTTATAAATTCAAAAATGACAACAGAAATCCCGTCTGGACACGTTTTCAAGGCGAAACGTGAGGTTAAAAACGCGCGCGCCTAGGTAGTATTTACACAGTACTGTAGCACGTAACAGACTAGAAGCAGTGAAATTCTAATAAAATCGAAAAATGCAATTCTAAATTCAACGTTAAAAATTCCGCGTAGCATTTAATGTTCAAAAATTCTGCATTAACAATTGACAATGTTAAGAAACTTTTGTGCAATAAAAAAGGATTTAATGCTTCAAGTGACATTTGGAGTTCACATTAATAAAAGTCAAAATAAAATTTCACAAGTACACTAATATTTAATAAAAAATTGCTACGTGGAATTTTTTTTACAAGTTTACTGTTGTTATATCAACAACAGTTATTTTAAAAGTTGAAGTTCTGCGCTCTTCGATTTGAAGAGAATGTCAGTGCTACTAGCTACGTACCAAAACACTGAGGCTACGGAGGCGCGCGCACTTTCAAACTTTCGTTTCGCCCTGAAAACGTGCCCAGACGAGATTTTTGGTGTCGATTCTGAATTTAGGGGTCCGAAATTGACCTAATTGCATTAATTTCGAATCCATTTGTAAAAAGTTACCACCATGACTTCCTCGTTAGAAGCAAAATTTTAGATTTTCATGCAATTATATATCGTCGAATAGATTATTAGGTAGAGGAGAAATCATCACCTTTTGATATACGATACAAATAATTTACGTGGCATATTAACTGGTTATTTGGTCAATAACCAATTAAACCAAAATTATTGTCAGTTTATATAAACTGAAGGCCATGAATTCGACTTAGTATTCTCCAAATATTTAACATTCCACTTTTTGAGGTGCAACAAGCAGCAGGATTCTCAACAATCTCTCATCAATTTCAATTAGGCGGGATTGGACACACAAATAGTTGCATTTGGGTCAGCTGTACAGGCTTGGCGTACTCATATAAATGCTTTCAACTACAATCATTAGAAATCGGCACCTCTACTTTAGCAAAATTAGGACAAAAATTCTTCCGTTTCATTTGTCTTTCTCCAGTCGTTTTATCCTTTATTGGAGTTCTGCACATCAATAAATTTGCAAGGTTTATCTCCATTTGTTGTTCGAACTACGCATTATTTGCGACGGTGGAGCCTACTTCCGTTGTGCCAAAATAAAATCTAATGCGCACAAAAGAGCGTCATTAACGTCGCTCACGTAATTACAACTTTCACTTTGTGTCTACTACAGCACTGTGTGGTCTTCATTTGAGCTCTGTAATAGAAGAGAAAGTGGTTGTAATGGGAAATAAAATCTTTCTTTTAAACCGCGTGGCTTTCTCCTGTGAGCTTTTGTGTAGCTCAATAATGATCCTTTTGAAGTGGAATGGGGCATTATGAGAGTACACCTTCTTGGTGGATGTGGGATTACCGAGAAGCTGGCGTGGGATTAAAAGCATGCATTCGCTTACAAACTCGTCACAAAGAAAATCTAGACTTAGGAATATGGTTTCAGGAATTAGACGGGATATTGTGATGGCTTTTTTGGGACAATGACCTTGAGTTGAGTTGAAATTTGGTTGAAGCCGTGGTGGAACAGGTGCGCTATTTCACGAACAAATACGGTACAATTCTCTTCTGGATTGTATTGGTGAAACTCCTACACTCATTGTCTCACAACTGTGTTCGAAGAATTGGGATTCCCAATTTGGGAAAGCAAAATAGAAAGCCTATGCTCACATTTTTAGTTGAAATCAACGCTTCAAATCACGTGAAGTGGAATGAGCTGATCTGTAGCAACTGTGATTACATTTAGCATAAATGTCTTCGAATGGCGAAAGTCTTGATGGCATCTGAGAGCCCTTCGCATTTCATCTCTTGTCAGTTCAAATTACCTCAAGGAGAATTTTTTTTTCAAAAAAATAAAAGTGGGAAGTTGGATCAGACAATCGTCGGTTCAAGGACGTCCATCCATGGAGAAAGCGTATCGATGTCAAATCACATCACTAGGCTTGTGGTAATCGTACAAAGCTCGTTTCAACTTTCTTTTATCATAATTTTTGGGTTGAGTTCATCGGAAAACGACCAATTACTATCAGTCGCTAATTTATGTCATACAGAAAAATGCTGAGATCGTAATAATTTCTTCATGAGAAGTAGGCTGTTACGCGTGGATAGAGATGAGAGCATCGGAGAAATTGGGGAAAGCGGTGAAGAATAAAATGAGATACAGAGTTTCCACGCAAAAGGAAAATGCCCGGATGACATATCGAATCATTTCTCCAACTTAAAGTATCAGAAATGTGTTATGAATGCGTTTCTCGAGAATGATTATGTGTTTCCACATTTGTGGGCCACAGGTCCGCCTCCTTTTTTGTATGCTTCATCTGGTTTGTTTGGAAATTATGAAAACAGATGCGAATTGTCAAGTATGGACTCAACTTGAAAGAGAAACTCCCGTTTGAACTGTTCCGTGTAGATGAACATGTATCTTATTCGCTTTTACGGAGAAAACAATTCCTTTAGAAGCGGATTTGCATGAATGACTTCTCGGAACGCAGCAACTCTCTAAAATGTTGTTGAAACGTTAGGTACTATGTAGTACTATTAGGTACTACTAGATTCATCAATGGTGTCTGTAATTTCTTGTCCGTCTCACAGTTGGTACACTAACTCTTTTGAGCCGTTATTCAACAAAACTTGATAACCAATGAAAGTTTTAGTGCTTGAATTTATTATAATTTAAATACACATTGCTGACATACTTGCTCCTAGGATACTTCAAGCTTGGAAGTTGCTACTCTGCCAAATTTATAAAACAGACTCAAGCTTTTCCTTTTCCGCGTAAGTATATACGTAGCAAACTTTTATTTTGCCTTAAAAGTGCACATCGCAGAACACCTGGAAACAGTTAAGGATTTGCCAAAGTGATATGATGATGATTAAATCTTGCCTTCGTCTGTCTGTTTTTCGTCGAGGATTATGTTTTGGCCTTTAGCGCAACACAATTTAAAACATCAACATCTTCGTCTAAATTTTTGCGACTACATTATTATTATTGAACCATAAAAACGTGCGACTACGGGTGAAAGCTCGCATCAAACAGTGCACTAAAGGAGACTTTCACCGATGGAAAAAATGCATGTCTCACTTTTCCCTCGAGCCTTGAAATGAGGAAATGAGTTTTATTGCCTTTCGCCACGACCGCGTATTGCCCAATCCTTTCAGCAGACTATTATTTTCTCCAGATCTGTAGAGAAAGGTGGAGAAAGCAGGCGCGGAAGCTGTGAATACTAACGGCCATAATTACCTGAGACAATAACGGGTGACATTATTGGCTGCAATAAAACAAAAAAAAGAAAGTCAGGTAATAAAGTATGGTGAAAGTCAGTTTGGTTTTGGCAGTTGTCAGCGTAGTTTTTAATGTAAAAATTCGAATTTTTTCCTCATAAAACTGTTTCATTAAAGTAACCAAACATCAAAATGGTACGCATTGCCCAATCCTGGAGAAAGCTAAAACAAAATTGACGCAAAAAACAGGGCTCGCAGCTTTAATACGTTCGGAATAGAGACCTTCTCTTTCTCCTCGCCTCATCATCATATCGATCGGGTGAAAGCGAGAAATGTGAGAGGAAAAGGGAAAAGATGAACTTGTCCGAGTTGCAGAGTGCAACAGGCTGTTGCCTCATCCAGACACGGCCGTTGTCTGCTTTCTCCGTTTCAAAAGGAAATCTTTGCATACAACTCTGTGTAGCTTTCCCGTAGCTCCGTTTTTTGTGAACTTTTGAGGTGGAAGTATAAAGTCTGTTTGGTTTTCCGTGGCTGAGTTTCGTTGTGATATGAGAAAATTGTGTAGTGACAATTTAAATTTTTTATTTGTGATAGTTTCGTCGATAAAACACGTCCAAGCGAATAGTGAAGAAAGTTTTTGAGTTTCTGTGTTTCATAGTTTTTTATGTGAAGCAAGTGAAAGTGGGTAACATGAGATTTGTGGACGACATCGGGATCAATTCTATTTTCCTCCAAACTCTTCGAGGGGGCCCTCGCGAATTTGGTAAACCGAAATTTTCATTTGAACCCTTTTTTAATTTTCAAATTTTAGCAAATTGTAAAATTTGGTAAGTTTCTCCACTTGTTTTGACAAATATTAGCTCCAAATGTTTATCAATCAGCGCACCGCCTGAAAAAGCACGCAGACCCATCAAAGTCTCATTGGAGTCCTCAAGGCGACTTCACTTCTCCATCTCAACACACTTCCAAACTATTTTCAACCTCGTCAAGTCAGGAATCCATCGAGGATGACTTCGACTCACTCAACTTTCCAACGGCGACCGTTGGCACTGCGTGCATCATCGGGGTGGTCTTCCTCGCGGTTGTGTTCCACCGATGCTACACCAACTGGAAAGGGAGCACTCGTTACCACCGGCAACTCGATGAGGAGGAGACCTCTTCGACGAAGACGACCATCCGGATTTCCCACTCGTTGCCGGATCTCAGTCAGGACATTGCGAAGCACGAGTACATCCAAGAAGTTCAAAGAAAGAAGCCAAGCATTGTGACCAAAGATAAAAAGGTAAGAGAAAGTTCCTCTGTTGTCTACGGAGAAAGTTTCACCAAATATGGAAACAGTATATATATTTTTTTGTTTTTAGGTTTTACGGCAAGCAACTCTGCCGACAGTTCCAACGCGTCTTCAAACTTTTCACAGACAACTTTCTCAACGACTTGAGGGTCTGTCGCAGAGCAAACCGACAAAAGACTTTGCAACCAAAACTTTGGAAAGGACGACGAGCCAAAAGAGGAAACCACCTGAGGACACCATTGGACTTATTCAGGTTTTTTTTCTCCTTTTATTATTACGTATTATGAATTCACTTATCTGTCACGCATGGCTGAATCGTAAGAGAAAGTTTTTTTGGAGAAAGTTTTCTGATATGAAAAAACGCGAGTAATACTGCTGAGTCTATTACGTAACACAAAAAAGTTTAGTTGGTTATGAAACAACGGTCAGAAAATATGCTTCATTGCGGAGAAAGTAGTGAAAATAAATCCCACGCCAATTTTTTTCTTTTGGGAAATGGAAAGTCTGGAATATTGAACCGCTTCACGGATTCCGCTTAATTTTGATGGTGCGCCAGCTTTTTTAGAATGTTTATAAAAGAATTACACAAATCTGTGGAATCCAACAAAAAACGTTTTAAATAATTGCAGAAGAAATCTGACGAAAACATTTGAAACTGCCACGACCTCCAACACTTTTTGAATTTTTCAATATTTTAACCAAAAAGCAGGCATTGACCTCGTTAACATATTTTTTAAAATGCTACCTTTCGTCCTAGCTAATGAGATATTGCGCAACATTTATTCCAACCTAAAACTTTCAACTAGCTTTTACAACTTGTTTTCTCTTTTTTCTTTACTTCAAACTGGAAAAAAATCAAAGCATCAAATTGTTTACAAAAATCAAAAGTATTTTTCGATGAGATAACGAGCTTGAAGTGGCAGCTTTTACATTGTTAAAAATGCAAATTGATGGGAGGTTTCAAGCCTCTTCAAATTTACTCACAAAGGTTTTAACGATGTACAAAAATTTTCCAGCGATTCTCCACGGTTCGTATTCAAAACACCTGTAATTAGATACGAGCCTGTTTGGAATGTGCTCTTCGCTTGAGTTGCTCATATTTTTGTAAACCTCTTTTGTTGTGGAGAAATAGAAAAAAAACTCGAAAAGTGATGTGCGTCTGCATCTTTTGAAGGAAATCGATATCGTGAAAAATTCGCGTGCTTATTCCTACACGCACACGAGTTTTATGTGCTTTCTCTAGAGTAATGAGATGAGGGAGAAAGCAGCATGTAGGAAGATAATTTTTACTAACACAGCTTTTCCTCTGATAAATGTCGTTTCAGCCCGAACTGTACCGGGAAGAGCTTGTCCGTCAAAGCTCCGCTGACAGCTCGTCGACTGACGCGG
>JAHZMW010003448.1:0-13978 GCA_027743745.1 Alloscopus bannaensis | reverse complement strand
GATTAAGTGTATTCACGTGTTTGCATGACATTATAGTGCCATAAAGAACTTGCCTGCTAAGTTTCGCGGCTTAATTTCGTTAAATGCACTAATTGTTTAACGGCAATTAACTAATTGTAGTTTCATGATACAGTATATATATTCAAGATTTTCCATCTCCGCTCATCATGTTGAGAAAACTCTGACATGAGATCTACGCTTGTCCATGAAAAAGCCGACGCTGTTATATCTTGGTTGCGGAAGGCAAAAAATAACAAAGACCCAGCTTGCGCCATCTGCTCATCTCAATGTATACTTCTTCCTACTGTACTGCACGTGCAAAACAGTAGTACAAAAATTGTACAGTCCTCGGCTGACTAAGATTTTAAGAACATGCTCCGGCGCATGTACTACTCTCACTATTACTACTTTGTTTTTTCATATCAGCATTCATATCTAATACGTGAGCACATGTTCCCCATCGCGAGCAAGTTCCAAAGATCTTAGACTTCCACGGACTGTAAGGGGTCACGTCTACGTCCCTTATATACTAGGATTCGCGCGGGCTGTCCCACGTGCCTGCGTGTCTGCAGATAAAGAGAAAGCACATCAACTGGGCACACTTATTACTCGCTGATCAACACATTTTCAACTGCACATCACATCTGATAAAAGCTTCCACAAAACGTGGCAGTAAAGCGGTCAGACCCAAGTTTACCTAAACAGGACCAAACACACAATCCGGATTTGTTTGCTTCTACTAATATAGACATGTTAAACCTATATACTTATATATATGTCGGTTATTTCCTATAAATGTCCATCACATGACGGCTTTTAAGTGTAGTACAGAGAACATCGTTTTCGTCATTTTATAAACCCTATTAACACCATCGACAAACTCATGAGACGAATATACTCATTTCTGTGCTTCATTTGGAAATATGCCATAATTATAATACCTCAATCCAGAAACATTTTGGTGACGCAGTCAAAGAAATGAGTCCGCTTTCACGATGATGGTTTGGGCGTACGGGTTTGACGTGTGACTCGGATTACAGAGTATGTAACAAAAAACAGTACATGTTACAAAATCATGGTCTTTGATTTCATATATTAGAGGAAACAAAAACAAAATTTTTTTACGGAGGGTAGAGCTATGAGGGCGGTACATAAAAGCAAGGGCGGATTACATTATTATTCGACAGAAAAGAAATTAATTGCACGCACTCAAAAACGATGAGGGCAGCGGGCTTGCGTCTGGTCGATAGCAGTTTAGTTTTGCATCCATAAATTATCACAACACGTGTACTTTCTCCACCAGTTTTATAATGGTATAGTGGAAACCGCGCAGTCGATGAGATTTGTGGTCGACCACGTAAAAGATACCGGTAGACGTACATATATCTGTGTTAAACTTGCACGGGTTTCAAAGCCGCTTTTGGGTTTCTTCCGTTTTTCAAATGGAGGCTCTACTTCACCTTGATGCTGGTGGACTGAATGGCATTTCGTGTGTCTTGCAGAGGAAAGAATAATAATATGATGGGAGACAAGAGGAAACGGAGAAAATGCCGAGCATGTGCTCAGTCCCGACCTCAAAGTACGCACGTTGTGCAAATATAATTTATGTATCCAATTTCCCACACCACCGCCATCGCTCTCGCACACAAACGCTTTCCATTTCACCGTCGACAACATTTCCAACGTACACATAGACAGGGAGAGACTTGTTATCATTTACGTTTCCTGACAATGTGGAGTGCTACACCAACTTCGTGTGCTGCCTTATGAATGACGTTTCATTTGTATTTCATTAAAGTAATGAGTGACTGATTGATGAGAGCAATTCTGATGCAGTTGTGAGTGCAAGTTCGTCATCCACCTCTTCAACAAAGTGGGGCTTCTTTGGCGTGCTCCGTTTATCAAGCAGGGTAATTAAGGTAATGGGGAGCAATTGTGAGGATCTCATGGAATCCACATAGAAACTACATGATGCCCAAAACTGCGGAGAGACATACCAATTTAGGTAGGAAATTTGACGCCATTGTCCGAGAATCCGCTTTCATAAATTCAAAGGTTGTGGTAGTGGTGACCATCATCATTGAGTTAGTCTGGACAAACACAAATATAATAGCGTGTTTGCGTACTGGAATTTCTTGTGATTTGACGAATTAGCAACTACGTCGTTTTAACAGGTTTAACAAGGTGTCTTTCCAACAAAATCAATAAAGACCGAACATGCTGTCGCTCCTAAAGTTACTACAACTTGCCATAACTGTGTAGCTACATATTATGTAATTGTAAAATGTATCACACAGTACATTTCAGATTTGTAATACCTTTGTACTATATAGTCAAGCACTAATTGTAAGAGAGAGCAACACACTCTGTCCGCTTGTTTTGAGAAAGCTTGCAAACAAAGAAAAACATGCCACGATGAATATAGGCGTTACCGACGCTAGCATTTTAACAGGAAAAGACCAAGCGACATGATGATAGTAGTTCTTGCTTCTGGAAGAAACATAATATGTGCGTTCACGTATTAAACTGTGTCACCAAGTTAGCTTACAAATTGATATTATTATGATGTTTGTTTGTCCTCATTTTGCCATTACGAAAAGGGTTTGCCCGTTTGATTATCCTACTTTCAAGGTTCCATTAAGCTTTCACCACCTCTCAGTGAAAGTCGGTATGGCAAAACTCAAATGACGTAATATTAAAGAACAAAGGACCATCGTAGCGCCTGTCCGAAAATTGGCATTTTCCGACACAACCTAAATAGCTTCTAACGACATTCACAAGACGAGTGTCATCGTTTTGTCAGATTGTTATTTAGCATAGTTTTGGTTTGTTTGGTGAGGAGTGAAAGCACGGTTTACTGGTTTATCGAAACACTTCCCTTTTTGTTTAATTATTCCGAGATTTGCAAGACAAAAAAGGAATCAAACCCCGCACAAACAATCCAATAAATAAACCGGCTTAACTGAGCAGATTCTTGCTGATGAACCTTCATCGTTGGACAAACGACGTTTGTCAGAAACCTAGCAATTAACTTGCATTGTGCTCCTGATAAACTCTAATTCTATAAGATATGTATACATCTTCTTGATCATATTATACAGTCTACAAAGCAAAAAGTCATTAATTTGAAACTCTAAAATCCTAAGAACAGTGTGAAGAACACACAATGAACTTTTCCGCTGAGCTCCTCCTAATTGGAGTCAGGGCAAGATCAAAGAGGAACTTCAGCGACAAGGCAGCACACTTTTGCAACTCACTAGGCAGACAGGAGTCACTCGTGTACTTTCTTTTTCCTCCATAAAAGTCTCATCCTAAACGCACTCCAATCTCGTCCTCTTGTTTTCCAGGGCGCACAAGGATGTACCTTAAAAGACGGTGTGAAAGACATTCATTAAACATGGCCACGTGTGGAAGACGAGCTTAATGTGACACTTGAGTGTGACTGGATCATCACTAAAAAATGCGAGCAGATTTTCTCTCACACCGCCAAAGCAGCGTTGAGCACACCCACTCAATAATTTGTGTTCGCAGGAAAAGTTCCGAGATTTGCACACACGATGCGTTTGCAATATTGTATGCAATGATGCAGTAAATACACAAGAAGAGAACTGTGTGCTGGAGCAGCGGTGAAAGTGAATTATGTATACAGGACGTATACACGGAGAAAGTCTGCCAGAAAACCTCTTGTAGCTCAGCATCTTTTGTTCAAAACTGGATGAACGTTATTTGAAGGATTCACTTCCTAGTGAAAGAGAGAGCGAAATGGGGGAACGTAATACTCTTTTGTGAAAGTAATAATAATAGTGAGTCATTCTTGTAAAAGCTTTCACGTTAACCCAGCACATATAGGTATTCCCTCCTATAAAATGGGATATGTAGACTGTTGAAAAGATTGCGCCAACAATTTCTCTTGTAATGAGGACAATGAAGACATTATATTATTACGTTGTGTATGGGTATATACAAACATTGTAAAATCATCGTGACCCGGGCTGATACACAAGATTATTTTTCTGAAAAGCAAGAATGGAATCCCTTGTCCCGACTAAGATTACATCAAGTAAGCTCGACTCAAGCTGAAAGAATGCCTGTAGTTTTACCTTGTTGTTGAAGATGTGGAAGTTTGAGGATGATGAAGGGATTGTTCTACTCAGATGAAATGATGACGATAATAAGGATGGAGAAGAAGAATTGTATATGACGAGAAATCACACACACATACATGGATATTAATTATACATGAAATCACATCATTTCGTGTTGTTCCCCTTTCTTCACGAATGACACGCGCGTGTAAGTGTACATAATAGTAGTGCTTGAAACAGGAAACAGGGAGAGAATGAAAGAAATCATTTTGATATTACATCCTTTACTTCCATGTTCCAATGTCCTGCTGACAAACATGAAATTAGAGAAGGTTATTATCAGCGAACAAAATCTCCATTCCGAACATTAGTTTGCAACTCACATGACGAATCTTCTTACAAATCATTATCATCCTCACTAAATCACTTATATGAAACTTGATCTATTTACGGGAGAAGTGGCGACACACTATTAAACGCTCCCTGTCCTCTTTTACTGTCTCCCGTAGCACAATGAAAAGGCTCGATTTCAAAGCTGACTTTCACGTGACGGTGTCGTACATGTCTGAGAACAATTTTGGGGATAAGTGAAATATTATGAGCGAAAATGAAGAAATGAAAAAAAACTGACGAATTCACAAATAACATGTCGTCAAACAACGCGAACGATGCGGGAGTGACGACAAAAAAGGGGGCTCAATATGTATGCAAAATAGTTGCAAGTACAAATTGGTTTTTTTAGAATCATAATGCATACAGTAACTAAATATACTCGACAAAGAGTTGAGAAAGAAAAATACATACTAAAAACGGAAGATAAAAAATCGTCAGGCTCATCAATGTGCGGAATAATCTGCTGGACATAATTTTGGCCTCAAGTGTCTATATCTCGGAGACATAAGGTGCAATTTCTGTTACAGAGAGAGAGAGAAAGCTTCATATTTTGCTAAAACAGATAAGCTTTTTTAAGCCCGGAAAAGTATATGTCGTCGTGGTACTAGTAGTGATGACGCGGTGTGTGGAACGCAGTTTGCGTTTTTATAGTCGTCAATAACGAAACACACAACGATCCATACACGATATGAATTACAGGCGCGTCGTGTAGTCAGTCATATAATGCAGCACGTTCGACATTATTACGAAATTTATCGTGTCTGCTAGAAGCTCCCAAGTTCCTCCTTCCCAGTTAGCATAGATGTACGGGAGTGACACCCTTTGTCGACACTGGCTCCTGGTTACTATAAGCTCTTCTTACAAGCCCGAAAATGATAGAGGAATTGGTGAAAAAAAGGACTCGTAAAATATTTAAGAGCTTCGATTAAATCCTGTCAATTTTTCATGGAATCATTTCACTTCACTTGTCCGACAGACATGTTTGTGCATGCCAGAAAAAGAAAGAGAAAGCACAAACGGAGAACAGAGAGGCCCTACACAAGCCCGCTAACATCTATATTATATCGCAACCCAAGTCATCGTGGAACTGTTATTATCGTGTTTCCATACAATATATTGTCGGTAAAATGCACGCTTTTCGATGTGTGCAACAACGTTGCAAAAATACACAGACAAACGACGTAGGTGGTGGTGGTAGCAATGCTACTTCCTAAATGCAGTCAAGCTCGCCTTTTCTCCTCGATTTGAAGCTTATGGTACACAAGTCAATGTAGGCACACAAAACATGGAGAACAAGGGGAGAAACTCGACCGGCACCCTACTAACATATAAAATAATATTTCGGGAAGTCAAATGTCTGTCTTTAACACGTGGAGGATTCCACAAACTTTCGCCACTTCACCGTTTTGCGAACGCCTTGCATCAAGTATTTATACGTATCGCCAGCTTATTTATTCGCGAGGAGGAGTACGCTGCTCGTCTAATGTTTCAGACGTGTTATCGGGAGTGAGCAAATAATAATAATGTATCTCGGCCTTGTTTTGATCGACGCCTGCTCTCTTATTACGACAAAGACAACGGCCAAGCCAACTCATCAATTTTTGTCTGCCCCCTTTTTAAGGAGGTTCGAAATTGTGGTGAAGTCAAAAAAATTGAGGGACACAAATAATATTATTGTGGAATTTTAAACGAGAATCACGCTTTCCTACTATTAATATCGAGTTATGCGTCCCAACTGAAAAGGAGCAGCGAGACAAAATTTATTGCCTCTCATAATATTACATTGGAACAAAACGTCCTTTTGTTGCGTTGCAGCCAAATGCGGCGTTTATAATACACATTTCAAACAAGCTATCCAAAAACATGAAGCTTATTCCGTTTGTTAGTGTCACGCATTTGGTAAAGCGTTGATCCACTGATTCTGTAATTTCCCTACAGACAATTTTTCCGCGTATGCCTCCATATTTCTTGACATGCTCCTTCAACAGTTGCATAAAGAGCAACACAAGGTGTAGTCTTTTTTTGACGGAGTGTTACACGATTTATTTCATTCTCCAATATATTTTTTTGCCAATTTCTCTGTTTCTTGTGCGTACTTCATCAAGGTAGACAAAAAACCATTATTATATGACACACTAACTGGAATAATTTATTGTGACTGGAGCATGTGTCACCAGACTCGCCAAACATATGTCGTGCAAACCGCACCAGTCATTACAAGTTGTCCACACAATCTACGTACTTACAATGCTTGCTCTCAGTATTTCGGAATCTTTTCCCATGTTGCTCCCACTTGCAAACTGGTTATTGCAAGTTGTCCCGCTTTTCTCGTTGAGCGAAAGTGTTCTTCAATTTCTCGGATTGAAAACAAGAAGAAAGCCAAAATAAAAATATAGCGGCCAACCTGTCATTTCTCGTTTGACGCAGCAATAATATTATTAGGCGGTAGCCAAAAAGGCAAAACAAGTCCAGGAGGAAAACAAGAACGGAGCAACTCTCAACAGACTCGCCACGTAACACATCACGACATCATCTCCCATCATCGCGGTAGTCATCGTATTAATATCACACACCGAGTCTGTCTACAGTGCTGCATCGATAACGGAGAAAGCGTTGCGTGCACAAAACAAGTTTTCCTTTTGAAGGAGAAACTTTAAGTATTTTGCGTGTGTCGGTGATAGTGGAGAAAAATGGATTTTGAGTGAAAGGGGGGAGAAAGTTTTCCTGTAATGTGTGTGCACTATGCTTATGCTTTTTTTGGGCAGACTCACGGATGAGAAAGGATGAATTTGTTGTATATAGGTTATGCGTTATAAAAAAATCTGTTACCTTTCCCTCGGATATCCGTGGTTCGGATTACGACCAGAGATGCATTACATTACATGAAGAATCCATAAAGAATTTGTCTGTTGGACAGGCTAGCTCTCTGAGTCATTGACCATCCGCATGGAGTGCACAATTTTTGCTTTCCCTTCTTGTGTGTGCCGTTAGCTGTCTCTTATAAAATTTGGAGCACGCTCCCTCGATGTGTGAAGCCAGAATTGTCTGCTGTATAAACTGGCAGTGATGTACGGAAGTCCATCAACATCGTAAAAATGCAGGGAGTTGATGCTTCGACATTCTCGTCACTCCAGTACTATAAACAGAGTGGAACTAGTGTCAATCTTTAATTTTTTCTTGAAAAATAACAAAAAATAGCAGCGCAGTCCTGAGGTACAGTTTAGTGACGTGTGTTGCACGTGTACTTTCTCTTGCGATGCACCAACACGCTTTCTCTCGACAAGGTGATTGTAACACTCGTGTCAAAATCAAATGCAAATCCCCTTTTCATCAAAGAAGATGAAGGAAAAACGTATTGTTCGAACTCTCTTGACTCGAAGTCATGTCGCTTTTAATGTCATTCCACATCATCCCACAGCCAAAGACACTTTGTTTTTTACAGCTTTGCTCTCCTGGAGAATCTCCCTCTCTGTTGTCTTGCTAAACGGTTGTGTCTGTTGCAGTTGCGGGATTGGTGCTGGACATATTTGTCCCTCCGCACAGCCCGGACGCGTTAGGTACCGTCAGGTTTCTTGGCTTTCTTAGGGAAACCAAAACGAGTTGTCGACTTTGTGGCCCGTTTGCAAACCAGCAATTGGGGCGAAAAGTGGCAGCACAAAATACCTGGTGTATAGGCACTTCCGATGACGGCGTGCACTGGTTTCTTCACGGAAAACTTTGCTCCACGACAAAATAGGATTGTGCTATGTTGATGTTGTTAAATGGGACGCTTCCTGGAACGGTTTAAAGACTAAAAATAGATGCTCACTTTCTTTGTGACGTCTGATGTATTTGAGACAAGAGAATGGCAATTATGACAGAAAAAAATAGAGTCTCTCAAAGAATTGTAAGATATCCTTCGCTCGTTCGTAAAACTGTTAGAGGAAAGATTCACTTTTATGTTCAAATTTTATACGAGTATTACCGAACGGCACCTTACAAGCTCTAGTAGTAAAAATTAAAATGACAGTTATTGAATTTCACAAGGACACTTGACCAACTACACATTTTTTCAATACATGCAAATTTTTTGTGCATAAAACTCCACTTTCTTTGACTGGCCTAGCTGAGCCAATGCATTTCGTGTTGATGTCGAGGCAATGAGGAAAGTATGCAACGTCGAGGGCCAACGTGTAAAGCAGCAGCGCGTGCTTTCCCCTTTCGCCAGCGAGAGAAGACTGCCAACCGAGTTCTTTCCAGTTCTCTGGGCAAATCAGCACTGATGCACTGTGCCAGGTAGGCGCGTGTCTTTTAGTTCTACCTGGACAATGTGTACTCCTAGCTGTCGTACAGCGAGAAGAACCGATGTGTAGTGCTGTAAGTTATGCATCATGCAGAATCTCTGTAATAAGCGACCTCTCAACTGCAGAATCGCGTAGTTCCTCTGTACTTTCTCCGTTTTCCACGTATTTTGCGCATTTTTCCCCCGTGAGTGTGTTTAACGCTGAATTAACCCTGAACGATTTCAATTGGTGTTCGGGTCAATATGACGCTCACTATAGTTTAATGATGAAGGATGAATAAATCAACAGCGTGTAGTAAGGAGACTGAAATGCATATTCTCGAGCCTGTGACGTTGAAAAACGAATCGAATATTTGTGGTCTGTATTTCAGTACCTTAATTTGATGTATGTATTACTCAATAGATATGACTGTGAATTTTTTTTCATCCCATTTTCCCGATCCGGTTGCGGTCAGGGGTTGAGTCATCCGGGACAGAAGACGTACTTTCTTTCCCGACAAGCTGGTTAAGTCAGATTTTGAAAACCTTCAGCCGTTTGGGGTTATAACCATATAATACTTTTTTAATCGATTCTCGAACTTGTGTTGTCCGAAAATTAAAAACGTTTTCATATTCGTGGTCTGTATGTCAGTAGCTTTAATTGATGATTAACTCGAATGTCACTGACAAATTGTCAATGTCGGATTGTCATTAGACTAATGTCTTGTGTAGATGATTTGTTAAGTCAGTAAGTATTTAGGAAGAGCGTTGATGTTTTGCGAATGTCAGAGAATGATAGTAACTGTGAGGTGGAACACGTACTCTGGGAAGGGTGACCAGGAAAAAATATATTTAAAAATAAAGGTAATTTATAGGTTGTCGCAGTTCTAAATTCGTAAAGTAAAATTATTACTTAAACATCCATATATCACCCCATAATAGTCATAATAGAAACAGAATCCACATATATAGTACAAATGTGTCAAAATATATAAGTAGGTACTACAAAATGCTAAGGTGTTAAGTATACCTATTTGACTGTTTTTCTTACTTTGTGAGGTTTTTAAAATTTTTACAATGAACCTCGTAGCTTTCCATAATAATTTTTTAACTCTACAGCTATAATAACCTTTCAAACTACACGTAATTCATGACGAATGGAAAACTCTTCAAGTAAGGCAAAAACTAGATCAATTTGGAGTTAACAAATCCATGCTGGTGAAACAGGCGAGCTTGTGAGCAAACTGGCACGGAATAGGCACTGCAATCTTGCCGTTGGTAAAGCGCATCTGGCACATCTCGTGGGTTACTGCTTGGATCTGGTTGACGTCCATGCCTGAGTCGTCAAATAACACGTTGTAGGTGTATGGACTAGCGCATTCTTGTCGAGCTCCACCCGAGACAAGAAAGAATTCGTACCTGCAAATCATCAAAGTCAACAAGTTTATCAGAGCCTGAAATGAGAGATACGGAGGAAAAATGTGTAGTCGAACATTCACGAGTTGTTTGGCCTACCGCTTTGGAAAAGAGACGACATCGTGGACGACAGATCCAGGCTCTGGGTTGTCATAGTGTTCTCGCTTCGCCATGAATACTTGAGAATTGACCCACTCCGTTACAACGATGTATATCAGCTTGGGCATCGGTTTCTTGTAGATGTCGTACAATTTCTTCAGAGCGGACTGCAACAACAAAAAGAAAAGAACGAATGAGCTGGAAAAACATGCATCTCATATCACACAAATTCAATCTTCAAAAGTCCGGTAAAGAATACCCTGAGCTGCCGTATTTCGATAAAGTACAATGTACTAAGCTGAACTTCAAAAACTGCATGACGAGGAAACACTTCATCTCGGGGAAGGACTCCGTCGCGGTAGAAGATGACGCATTGTGGGAGGTCCTTGTTTGCATTCCGGTAAGCACGAAGACATTCTGGGAGGAAACAAACAAAATATTTGCATGAAATTGAAAGACCACACAACTCCAAAGTTACTTGTCTTCAAACACTCACTTTTCATGTCACGACAAACACGAGTTGCTGGACATATCCGACCCGCGTGGAAGTAAGTGGATAACGTGCTAAAGTAATGACTGATGGTAGAGGAAGCTGTTGCCAGCATTGTCCCGATCTTTACGCTCGCGTTTGTCTGGTAGCCATCAACGCCGACAAACATGGTACTTCCCATTGGCAACTTGATATTCCACGACTTCCGTCCCAACTTCCCATTCATTTGCAGGACGACGCTTGACACGATGGGCATGAGATCCTTGGAAGCAAGGTTCTTGGCCAAGAAACACTGACATGGAACTAAAAAATAAGAACAACAAATATTCATTCAACAGTTGTAATTGTAAACGATTTGAACGATCGGAATGAAATTATGAAACTTACTCCCAGGTGCCACTGCAAATCTTTTCTTCATAGCGGCGTAGAATTCAACCTCATTGCTCGGGAGGATGACAAATACTATTTGTAGACCCTTGCTGTGCAACTCTGGAACATCCTCCATGACACGGAGGTAGCCCATAAGCGTCGCATCTTTTATCGAAATTCTGTAAGACACAAAGAGTACAAGTTACATATTACAAATACCAGTCGCACATGGACTTTCTTGAAACCCTAAAGTAATAAAAAACCTGTACATTTTCATGGGATTGGCAATCTGAATGTTGAGTGGTGTCGATACTTTCAACATTGTCCGCACCAGGTTGTCTACTAGGCCCGTTTCTCCTTGTGGCACAAAGAGGACCCACTTCCTAAGGCTCACCGTACGAAGCATCCTATCAGCTGTAAAAAAAGAAACAAGTATGAATGCCTGTAAGTAAATCCAAATACATTTCTCCAAGAAAAATCTGAAGTCTTAAAATTGTTGACATATACATCTCAAATCCATTGCGAAGTCACCATTGACACTATTACAATCAGTTCAATGGGGAAATCAACGGACGAGGGGTTTCTCGGGGATAAACCGCTGGTGACCGCCTTAGCCTCAGAAGACGAACTGATGAGAACTCCTATCTGAATCGCCGAAAGGAAGCAATACTCTGCGACTTCGAACTCGACCTCAGTTAAAGTCACTTCCTGTGAGTGTTTCACGATCTGAAAGAAATAAAACAGAAAGATATTTAAATCAAACAGAAAAGCTTTCAAGTTTTCAAATTGTCGAAAAATAAGTTGCTTACCCTAACTTCCCGAAGGGCAATGAAAAATAAAAGCTTTCGAAGGGAAATTAAATTTCCGAAAAACTTTCAATGTTGATCTAAGCTTCCCAAAAATCTGTGAACAGCAGAAACTTTCTGCGAAAACTGAAGTACTTAGGTAGGAGACTTCCAAACACTGAATGACTTCCATGCTCCACAAGCTCGGCCCTTTATACCAACTGTTCATATGCAAATAAAAGTGACAACTATTACGTTTCTTAAAATTTCCTGATCATTCATGCAAATCTGAGAAATATCAGTTCATGCAACTATTGACAGTCAGGATCGATGCAACATTGCAACAAAGCCTGACTTCTGACTATATGGAAATTAATTGCATGCAAATAAAAAAAGTACGACCTTTCTCTTTTCAGGTGAAAGCCTAAGAACTCGAACAAAGGAAAACACGCGAGCCTACCATAGTTGCAGCAGGCACAGCTCAATTGACTGTCCTTTGCCATTGCCAATTTTTCATAATGTGGACGTTTTACAATAAGTTTTCCAAGGGATATCACTTCGTGTTTTTATCAGTAATTGTGCTACTTTTTCTTTGGGGTTTGTCTTGAGTAATTTTCTATTGTGTTTGGCCATTTCTACTCCGCCCCTTTGTTGACGACGCGACGCATCGACATACTACCAACTATATGTCATGGCTTCATGCAAGTTTGATGTAGATGACAAACATAAATGGAACATTTGGTCAATATTTGACCCCCGATTTGCATCATGGACTACCGGAAGTGGTGAAAGCCTTTTCTTTTCCAAGTATTTAATGAATGAAAAATGTATTAAATTGGCCTTGTTTTGTATTTGGAATCATTTGAAATTTGACTGCTGGTTATCACATATTGAAATGGATTTTCGAGCCGGTGATGTTCGAAAATCAAAATGATAATCGTTTCCGAAGCCTATGAGCCTTTCCAAATACAAAACCCATACGTTTTGGGCGATTGAAAAAAATTGTGACCTATTATTTAACCCACTTCTCGTTTCGTTATGCGTATTTACCTATACGCTATAAGGTTAATATTTGTTCACAGACTTTAAAATAATAAAAAAAACAATCCTCACCTGAATTTAACAACACCTCCCTCATCCCTCTAACAAACGTGATTCCTCCTCCCCCCCCCGCTCCGACATTCCCTCTCGTATCCAACCCCCACCGCCATTACCCTTTTAGCCCTCCCCATAGAACTGGGACACCGCATCACCCTCAGTCGACCCTCTCTCGAGTTATTCCCATTATCCCTACTTCTCCACTAGAATAAGAACAACAACTTCTTTCTCCCACCTCATGTATGTCTGAAAGGGTAGGTAAATGAAGTGCAGTGGTGTTTGGTGGGTCCGATAAGAGTAGGTCACAACGAGCTTAGAGTGCCGACGACTGTACTGGAGAGATGGCAAAGTTGTGACGAGTAGAGCCCTAGAGCCACTTCGCGCACCAAGCAAGTACGTGCTTTTCATTTTCACTTTCGTCTTCGTGCGTATTCTCTCAAGTCACAAGTGTGGTGTGCAGGCTGAAAATCTAGACTAGACCCTCTGCAGAGTCTGTGACTAAAGTTTCGTCAGACTTGTCGTCGGATCTTTTTGTTGACTCCGTGAGTTGTGAAGAGCGTGTGAAGAGTAATTCGTAGTTTTTACGCAATTTACAATTCGACTGATTCACCTTAATTTTCGACTGATTCACCTTAATTTTCGACTGATTCACCTTAATTTTCGACTGATTCTCGCGATTCGAGAGACTGTTGAGTCCCGTCCGATCTGCTTCCCTTCGTGAATTGAATAACTTTCGAAGAATTGCGACTTGGTAAGTATTCTTCAACAATCATGCTTAAACAGTAGGTGTCAGGAGGTGTAGGATTTAATTTATTTATAAGGTGTAAGGGTTTGTTAGCCATAATTATTGACTTCAAGCAGGGTTCCGAAATATTCCTGCCTTGACCTCTTGAGGCTCGGGCTTCCTCGATATCAGACAAGGGCATTTGAACAGTAATACATTAGAAGGACAAATTTGAATGCATTTTTTTCAAAAATTCGG
>JAHZMW010003447.1:0-12365 GCA_027743745.1 Alloscopus bannaensis | reverse complement strand
TCGTGGGTGTTTATGTTAAAATTTATATGAAAATCGATGGACCCTGTCCAAAGTTATATTAAATCAAAAACAGGAAAAGACTTATCTAAAGCCCTTCGTAAATAACAATTTCAATTAAACGTAAGCATTTATCAAGCATCACAAATTTTTTAATCGGTGCTTTTTTCTACATTTTAACCAACCGATTTGAAAACTTTTGCCGAATAAAGCTACGTTTGCAAATCACACTGAGAACGTGAAGTAAGTTATGCATGCTTTTATTAATAACGTTACATTGCTCTTTTAGGCTACCTTGCTATTAACACCTAATTGTTTAATTGCAATTAGCTTACTAATGTTTTATTTATGCTTCGATGGTTACAATAGATACAATACGAGATACAAATTGTACCATACAATTAGATTTGTTAATATATACTCCGAGTGTTGTAATGAATAGCCTTAAACAAATCATAATTTTACGAATCATTTAATGGTAAAATTGATTTCGTTTATTGCACTTGCATAATTAATATTCAAATATTTATATTCTGGCGAGGATTATGTGATTTGTTCATTTTGCAAGTAATTAAGGTTTTTTTTGTATTGTTTATTCAGTAAATGGGCATACAACTACTCAACTATCTAAATCGACTTATAAATACATCTGCCGTTTTCGACATTTACAACTCGTGAGTATTAACTTCATTTTTTTTGAATCGGCGCTTCACATGAAATGCCACTATTTTCCTAGTTCTACGAGGAACGACAACAAAGCCTAAATACACGTAGAACACGACAATCAGATTATCTTACATTGTCAGCGCCTGAACAATCATCGTCCTCCGCCAAGTTTCTTATTGATTTTGCAACCATAACTATTAAAAACGCCACGCACTCATCAAAATTACGCAAATGTAATGTTTGCAAAGTGAAAACTTTAGGTAGGAACACACGTTTATAAATACCTGCCTTGTGTTGAAGTGCAAACGGTCTATGGAAAATGAATCATGGTAAACACTGTATTACATATAGTATGATGCAATAGATGCACCAACAAACTGAATTACTTTACAGGATGTTTAAAGAAAATAATTCTTTCGAGGACTCATTATCAGCATCAATCATTAAAATTGGTTTGTGTTTCTAGTATGCTTTGGAGCACGCCAATACTAGAAATAATTTTTATTGAGTCGAGACTTGCAATTGGGTACAATTAGATTTGGTATAATATACTCTGAAAGTGTTTTAGTGAATACATAAACAATTTACTGATGAAATTGATTCATCAATTACAATAGCATAATAAATATTCTAATACTGATATACTTGTGATAGTTGTGTGATTCGATGATTTTGAAAGTAAACCAAGGGTTATGTATTGTTTTTTGGTAAATGGTGACGCAAGCGCTCAGCTGCCTTCCATAATCAAAATGGATTTACGAATACCTCCGCCATTTTCGGTAACCACAAATCTTGCATACTAACACCAAGTTTGCCCTCAAAGAACGCGACATTTTTCTCAATCCGCGCTTCACGTGAAATGCCACTATTTTCCGGACTTCCACGAGGAATGAAAGTAAGGCACCGCTCATTAACCCTAAATACACGTAGAACACGACGACCAAATTATCTTTCATTGTCAGTGCTTGAGCACTCATCTGCCTCCGCCACGTCTCTTTGTGATTATGCAACCATAACTGCCAAGAACGCCACGCACTCATCAATCCTGAGTCACCAAGAATTCGCATCTTTCTCATTGTTTGTCTTCCGGGCCATGGAGCATTGTTGATGTAGTGGCCTCTCCATTTGCTCAGCCACCCTTCGCGGCCGATTCCAATCTTCGACAGGGCTCCGGGATTCACCCGTTTTACGTGTCGTCGGAAATGTGGGAGGAGAACCTCCACGACGTTTTTGGATGTCACAAGGGCGGACCCATCACATTGATCCAGCCACTCAAACTTGACTCCAGGCTTGGTCACAGTGTTCGTCATATTGTGAGTGGTTGTCGGCTTCCAGTGATTCTTGTACAATATGTGCCACATCCAGTTAGTCTTGTCACCATTACCAGTGATGGATGCGTTGAAAAACCGCTCCCGAATCTCCAGCTCATCCGTGAGGTCCGACGGTACAAGGCGTAAGTCGTCAAAACCGCCGGGGTGGTTTAGTGACCACACAATTGTATCGAACAAACTTTGACGTCCAGTTGACAATTTGCTGAGTAAATCGAATTTGGCTCTGTTTTTCCAAGTTTCAGAATTCCCTAGAATTGTGGAATATATGCGGAAACCCAATTCTGCCACCTCTTCCAGTGACTGCAAAGGGCGTGGTTGGAGGGGGGCTGTGAGGTCGCCGATATTGTCGCCTTGATACAAAATGCTAAGTAGATTTCCCGCAATGAGCCACACTCCGCAAATAGGATAGAGGATTTGAGCTTTACGACATTCGTCTGAAAAATTCGACCCTTGAAGCACGGCTACAGCGATCAAAGACAAAGAGTTTACTTTCTGTCGTTTAACCGTTGACGAAGTGTTTGGCTGAAGTTGCTTTGCAATTAAGGCGTAGAGCCATGGAACAAAGTAGACCGCAGCATAAAGCACACCGAGATTGAGAACAACTGCTAGCCATACCTCCCACCGGAAAGAAGACACAAAACCGGCGAGGGACAACCTTCCCGGTTTGGCGCCAGAGCAAGTAAGAAATTCGAACGACAGATCGAGTTGAGTCACGTATTCTCCATAATCGATTTCTATTACTTTCACCGATGGTACCCAAACCCTACGTAGGTATTATCAGTAAACGATGCATATATTTGAATATTTGAATGTTTGTATCTGGCATGCTGTGTTATAAAGGTAAACAAAAACAAACAAACGGTTATGAAATTGCATAAAAATCAAAAGGAAATTGGTGCAATCGTTTTCAGAAAATCTGATATTTTTAGGCAGTTATGTTTCATGGGCATTAATTACATTAATTAAAAAGATGAAAGCTATAATTACGACGAGATAAAACCAAACAAATCGATCGTCATCAACACTGATACGTGGTAATTGTTTTCTATAATTGAAAAACTGTGGTTTTTACCTTTTAAATGATGGGTTCAGCTATCGGTTTTTTAAATACAAGATTCGGATAATTTGAAACGCTTTTAACCATAGTTTTTACTGTGAGAAACAGTTTTTGTTTTTATAGAATGTGAATTTATACTGAAAGCGCGTTATATTTCTTTTTAAAAAACTTAAAATCTAATAATCGCGAGTATTTTGTATTTAAAAATTACGCAAAATATTTTCTATTTATCTAGTATTTAAATACGCAATTTTATGAGGCAACACGCTTAAAAGTGGATTTTAGTTGTCATATTTTAACAAATGACAACGAAACGGGCGTCTGCAAAGCAAAATATGTTTTCCGTTTTCGAGCCGTTAGATGATTCTAACTTTGAAAAATTAAACAATATTTTCTCACAAAATGTAGCTGGTATACTATGATGTATCTGAGCTTACGTAAAAATTTTGTTTCTGTAAATTTTGATATGCCCAACTAGGTACCGGCATTTGTCATGTCATGAGCAATATGCAATTTTTCATGACATATGTCACGACATTTTGCTTAAATGTCACGACAACATGACATGTCAACTTGTCAATTTGTCATGACATTGACATTTTGCCGAACCCTATGCCCAACTCTGCTTTCTCAGTGTAACCGACAACGCAGTTGGTCATTTGTGGGAAACGTAAATCAAAGTTAGTTATTTTGACAATCAGACGTTGCAATAAAATCAGTTGAAATAGCAAATAAGCATAGATATTTAATTTATACAAGTAATTACTTTGTATCTGCATCAAGGCAGGTTGAATTCTTGTACAGTGATGTCACCAAAACGCATGCCAACGTTATCGTCAGTTGAGGCAAGGTTGGCCACGCATGGTTGATGACTGGTTGGATGTCTTTTTCGTCAAATTGTGACAGCACCTCATTCTCACTGATTGCGGGTTTTAGCAAAAGTTTCTTCCAGACGATGGCTAATTGTGAAGGATTGCTCGGTTCGTCCCAATAACCGCTAAGCTCTGCGGTAACAAACTCTTCGATGGGTTTCTCACTTCGTTTCGGTGCTTCAAACTTGGGCAGCCAAGAAATGGTAAGATCACTGTCATTCTTCCAGGTGACCACAAAGTAGACAATGTCGTTGAGGATGGTGCGTGGGTGCACTCCCACTACAACCAGCATGTTTTTGACTAAGGTAGATTGCCAGCCTTCGAGCTGATTGCTCACCGCAGGGCGAGTGACGAGGGTTTCAAAAATTCCGGGCTTATAGCGCCAATATTGAAATGTCTCGCGAGCAGCACTTTCTACCATTTCCACCAAGTTATCCAAGTGCGTCGCGTCCTCTCTGTGCAAACGCATTTCACTTCTGACTCCATGAATAATTCCCCAAAAAGAGATAGGCAAAAACGGGAGATTGTTATACGACCAGCTATGACACGGCATTACTGTTACACGAAGGAAACATTCAGTCCTTGGGAAGATGTTCCCGGGAAATAGAAACTCGCTTTCTTCTCTCACGAAAAAAACTTTTCCAAACGAGTCGCAGAACATCGGGTATGGTATTTCGTGCAGGTAAATCATAGCTTTATATGAATAAAATGGTTTCAGCGCTTCCAATGGTTTCCATACCAGTGTAGAAACTACTGTTGGTGTGTCTAGTGGTGCGATGTTACCAAAGGATGTAGCGGTATTCAATACGGTAGCATTGTTCCACCATGAAGCTGTTCGGTACTCATTATGCATGATGTGAATGGCGCATCGGTGAAACGGTTTGACAATAGACTGAAGGTCTAGAAGGGCTGAGGTTCCTGACAATGCTAGAACACTAATAATGGCCAAACAAATTTGCTTAGACATGATTTTGCTGAGTTCTGCAAAGCTTCTGGCGGTTTGCAGTTGAAGTAGTAAAACACGAATATTCCTAGAAGTTGTTTTGGTGTTTCCCGCTACTACTAAAATAGATAGAAATTTGCAGGTCTGGTCAAATTATATGAAAATAACGTCGAAGTCTGGCTTATCCATCGTTTGTTTTAGGGTGTGCTGTGAAACTTTTTGGAGAGAACCAGCTTGGAAATACAAGCGTTCACCTGCAGCAAGGAACACGTACAACAGTTGTTGCTCTTGCGGGTTTTACACTATGATATGGTTACGTGTTACTTCAATATTCAATCAACTTAATGGTGCTTATGGAACTCCAGGCGGAGCTGCAGTTGTACGCTCACGGAAAGATTACAACTTACAATTGACGTCACGATGAAAAAACGATTTTTTTAAAATTTGGCGTTATTGTAAAAATAGCACACTGTGTTTTAGCATAAAATTCAAGACAAGTTCTGTTCCACTGTCTTTTAAAACTTCGGAACAGAATATCTAGTATCATTCCCCATAAAAATTAAGATGAAGCTTTTGTTCTTCTCTTTATTTCCTGAAAAGCTTCCGGATAAACCCCGTTGCGGTATGATTTGATAATTTTGTTTGTTTTTATGTTTTCCCAAGACACAGAAACCTCAAGGACTTAAATGCAAGTTATTGCGTTACCCGAAGAAAGATTCCGGTTCTTGAGAAAGTGCTCCGAGGAAAGAGAAACTTGGAGCCGCTTCCCAAAAATATATGTCGTCGAAAGAGTCGCTCTGCATTTGGATTTCTTTGTTTTTGGAATAGGTAAGTATGGTTTTGTGAGCTAGCTTTTTAGTCTCCTGCAAAAGGTATAAAGGTATAAAGGTTTCCACGATTGTAAAACCAGTACTGCCAGGTCTGCCAGGCGCCAATCAGTCCCGGGTCCTGAGCAGTCAGATCATCCGCATGGTTTCTCTTCCAGGCCATGGCGCATTCTCTATGAAGTAACTCCGCCATTTGGTCAGCCATCCTTCGTGACTTATTCAACTTTCGACAGGTCGCCACTGTTTACTCGTTGCATGTGTCGCCTAAAGTGTGGATATAGAGCTTCCACAATGTGTCTGTACGACACGAGGGCGGACCCGTTATATTTAGCTAACCACTGGAACACGACACCAGGCGTGTACAAGGTCTGTATTTTGTTGAAAGAATTCTCCGGCTTCCAGTGATTCCTGGTCAGGGTTTGCCGCATCCGCTTTGCGCTATTGCTGATTGAAGCTTGGCGTCGTTCCAGAGAATGTAGCTCATTCAAGAGATTTGACGGCATGAGCTCGACGTGGTTTCTATTTTCATGTTGTTCAATCAAGTCCGTAATTTTTTATAAAGAAACCGAAACCGTGCAGTAGCCCGGAGGAATTTGAAATCCGATCGTTTCCGAGAACAGAGGAATAGATTCGGAAATTCAACCTTGCCACCTCTTCCAAAGATCCTAACAGATTTGCTTGAGGGGAACGGTGAGTTGGAGAATATTGTTGCCTTGATACAGCACAATGAGCAGATTGCTGGCAACGGGCCACGCCGCGCCAAGAAGATACAAAATTCTTCCACTGACAGCATCACCCTGAAGCGAGTTGTCCTTCTTTTTGCCAATGAGGTATTCGGACTTCTTTGATTTTGTTCAGGAATCCTGGAGTAGAACCTTGGGGCAATGTGAACCATCCCAAAGAGCACCCTAAGGTTGAAAGCCCGGACCAGTCTCACCTCCCACACGAAAGACACAAAAGCGGGTTTTGCCCCGGAGCAGGTAAAGAATTCCACGAAGATGTCAGGATAGGTGACCTACTCTCCGAAATCGTCTTCAAGAACTTCCGTCATCTGAAACTCTAGCTAAATCTAGGAATCAAAAATTTCCTAAAATATGTTTCTTTCTTGTGGAGCGTTGTCACCAAGATATATCCAAGTGTTGACTTTAGGCGAGGCAAGTGGGTCCACGCCAGCAGTGAAGAATACACTCCATTAGAGAATCAAATCTTTATCCTTATCTTGCGGAGCAAACGTCGAAACGTGCAAGGACGCGAATACACATGTGTTCATGCCAGACCAGAGTTGCGTGTGAGTGTGTGTGTGTGTGTGGAAAGGGAGAGGGAGAGAGGGCTTTGTTAATGTTTGCGTGTTTTGTGTGGAGAAAAAAAGCACGATGCTTGTTTTATTGAGTTTGCTCACTTTATTTATGAAATATGTTTAGACGCAAACATTATCTCATATTATGTCATGCTGAGATTTCATTCTTTCTGTTTGGGACAGGAGTTTTCCCCGCAGCATCTCTAAATGCCTTTTCTCCTTCACGTCCTTTGCGACGCTTAACAATGAAAAGGCATTTTTAATAGTGGATTTTTTCCGACTGGTTGTCAGCGTGTGGATTTTTTCCGACTGGTTGTCATCGTGTGGATTTTTTCAGACTGGTTGTCAGCGTGTGGATTTTTTCTGACTGGTTGTCAGCGAGTAGATTTTTCCGACTTGTCAGCGTCAGTTTTAACATAAGCAGACTAAACGGGCATGTGCCCAGCAGCTCGTTGAACCTCAACCAACTTTTGTTTTGTGGCTTCAAACGTGGGATGTATGGAATTCCGCGTCCACAGACGACGTTGCTTAAACTTTTTGCGATGCTCCATCCTCATGTATCTCAAAACTACCCCATCCGTTTTGGGATTTTAAACTGATAAAAAGTTAAATAGTTAAAAACTATTCCTAAAATTACATTGACAGGAGTATTTATGAATATATATTAAAGAATTTACCGTATCTAACGTTTACCGCATTTTCCAAACACCGTTTCCCGTGGGGGACCTCGTGCAGATCTTAATTATTTAAAACATTACACAAATTACTCATACAATTACTCAAGTAAAAATTTCAAGTATAAAAAACCAGTTTCCCGTCTGTATTCACAACTTTATGATCGGCGTCCATATCGTTTTCAACACTGACACAAATTATATTTAACCAAACCAAAGCATTTAATCAAGGCAAACACAAACCACCAAATTACCACCACCAAGTAAAGTAAATTAAAGAAACAAAATGATGTCGAAAGTGGCTGAAAAATAAAAAAACATAGTGTGTAATAATTTACAAAGGACTTTTAGTAGAAAGAAAGGCACTAAACTTCCTGATATGGATGGAAACGGCAATGTGAAGTTAGCATGGGAGAGATAAGCAAGGCCCATCTCACTATGTTAATGAAAAGGTAATGGGTTTTTATGTAGAAGGTGCATTGTATGGTTGTCCCATAGTGAAGGATGCTCAGTAAGTGCTTACTTGCTTAGCAATTGGGAAAATGCTGAATTTACGCTTTGGAAGTTATATAAACTTGCCATCCAGTGCTTATTATAGTAAAGGTCTAGTAAATCCCGGTCCCGTTTCTGACAAGATTCAGCATCCTGGTAAAACCAGGAATCGGAAGAAACGTCCATTTGGTCAAAGGTGTTGCTCACCAGCCATTTTGGCGAGATTTGCTTTGCTCTTATAAAGGTTTACAAAAAAGTCTGAGACAAGTTGAAGAATTTGTGAGACAGTTTGCAAAAGCCTGATACCTAAGTCAAGAAAAGTTGGAAGATTTTATATTGGCCAAGGAAGCGAACAAAACAAGTACAATCACGAAAAAACAATTGCCTTCATACGTGAAACCAAAATCAGGTACTTTTGTTGAATACAAAAAATATCCAAGTGCCTGCGAACTTACGTGTCCTTAACTTTTTTCAATATCCTTTTCAACATTTAAAAAAAGTATGCGAGGTACCTTTTTTATATTTTTTGTGTTCCTTACATTTTTTGTTTTTTACGATTAGCATTTTTTTTGAAGCAGAAAATCTTTTTTTAACTGTTGGAAAGAAAGTTTTAAAAATTTTTAAACCTTTTTCGCATTTTAAATAAATTTCCATCACATTTCATATACATTACAAATACATTTCATTTCACAAAAATGCTTTTCAAATACATTTAATCTTTTTTTAAAAATACAAAAATATTTATCACAAATCAATCTACGATGTCCATGTATATAGTGAACACACATGACACTTAAAAATATTTTTGCAGTAGTTTGCCTTTCAATTGCATTTTATTTCGATTTGCAGTAGTTTTGCAGTAGTTTTCCAAAGCTCTCTTCAAAGTTTTCTAGTTTGTAAAGTTTCCGAAAACTTGTTCTCCGAAAAGTTCTTTCCGTTATTTTTTTTCGTCATGGTCTATTTTTTGCGGATTCTGTCCGGAGTTCTACGAAGCATTGTCTGCTTCACTGTTTTTAGACCACATGGAAAAAACTCATTTGTGTAAGGGGTACCTACCGGGTGAAGATTGCAAAAGCAAGTTTCATCTTTATCGGATAACACCGAATGCTGCTGCTTGTGGAATTTATCGACCCTTAAAAACAAATTTATTATCCACTGTTTTATCTGTCGTACCCGCTATTTCTCTCCAGACGGATACATGGACAGTGTTAAAGTGCACGAGAGTGCTGATGAATCAGCCTCGGAAGACGCAGACTTACTCGCTGCATTGGAGGATGTGAAAAATAATACGTAGTGGGGCAATGATCACGGGGATTTTCTTAAAACCGTCGAAGCCACTAAAAAGGCACCTGATCATGAGGAAATTTTTTTTTGCCAATGTGGAGGAATTAGAATTGAATGTTCTTTTCAGCAATATAACAGGTCAGTACAAATATATAAATACCCTTAAGCTCTTAAGTAAGTTCGTTACCCTGTTCCAGGTACGAGTGGCTTAGTGATTCCCAGCCTGATATGATACGTATTAATTTAATTAATTACCTACTAACACTTGAAGATGACGGGCCCGAAGGTGCCTTTTTAGACGTGATTGTAAGCTATCCAGAAGAGCTTCATGATTATTTTACCTCATTCCCTCCTTTACTAATGAAACGAACAGTGTCGAAATTTGAAGTGTCTCAGGGTCCGAGGGATTTGTCAGAAATTTGAAAAAATAGTGGCATGTCTGATTAAAAAAGGGTTACTTGGTATTACCGTGCGTTAAAAATTGAAACCGTGCATAGCGGTATGAGTTTTAGACAGGAACCCTGGTTTAAGCTCTACATTGATTACAACACTCAAATGAGAGCTAAAGCCACTTCAAAGGTAGAAATCAATTTGAATTTTTTTAAACAATAGCTTGTATAGTCGTCAAATCATAGATGTTAGAAAAAACGTGAACATGGTAATTATCAACAATCCTGAGCAACCTATTCTCTACAGTAAGAAACCTACTATGAAGCATTTGAGGGTTTTGAACGATAAACTATCTTTGGCTTTTCTTGGTAAGCAGAAAATACCATTATATACCCCCGTGCCGGGTGGTGTAGCAGTGTTGGAAGAAGGTAAGAGCAGTATGTTTGAATTTTGGTATGATCTCAAGAGCGAGTTGTCCGCTTTCAAGTACGCAGTATTTGATGGTGATGGAAAGGTAGCCAAGTATGGTGGTATGGTGGTGGTGTAAAGGGAATAGGTATTGCTAGGAGTGCAGCAAAGCAGCAGTTAAGCTTTGATGAATGCCAAAAATGTTTAGAAACACCTACACAAATGTCACGTTCAAAAGCATTAGTAGTTACAATCATACCATACACACAATCACTCAAAAAAGATGTTTTAACCAATTTGATAATAAAAGGTGCATGCTTTGTAATGTTAACTCGTTAGCCCTATGGCATGAGGATATTCCATTGAATGATAAGTATTATAATTATAATAGAATTAAAAAACCTGTAAAGTATGATTTAAAGTGTTTGTTCCGTTTAGAGTTAAAGGATATGAAGCCGCATGTAGAATTGTGTGTACAGTAATGATATGATGTTTTTTAAATAAAAAAAGTATAAAAAGCATTTTTGACTGACTCATTGTACCAGTATTGATTTGGATTGCATTTTGAACAAACATACTAAACACCATCGTTGGACTTAAAAAAACTGAAAAAATGCCGCTTCCCAAGAAACTTTCGTGAGTTATTCCATTTGGAGGGAATGCCTTTATTCCACAAAATCATACTCTTCCCCAGTAAAACAAATATTTCAGAACATTAGAAGAAAAAAGAATGGTTTTAATTCAAAACAAGGAAATTGCAAATTCAATATCAAGCGTTCACCACCAACTAACTACGGTGATGCTAATTCCATGAGCAACCTGCTCTATTTCACATACAAAATTGACGACATTCGACACACATTCGAGTCGTACAAATACTGTCGTGTACATGTTTAAAGACGAGTTGCCTCACAAAACGTCACCTTCAAATTCCGGACGGAATTTACATACTAAATACTAAACTCGTAAAATCATACTCAACCACACAAACATGATGCATAATTGTACATGTTTTGATGAAAAACAGCAACAAATATTGGATATTGCGTGTTCACCGAATTTTGGTTATTTTGGGAGAGATCATGACGTGATCCAAGAGTAAATGTTCTCTTCCATTAACACGTGGTGAAGTCAGAATTTGAAAACAGTGTAGCTGTTTTGGAATTATTGCGTTTTCCCCAAAATTCAATTATTCTGGGTTATAACGTTTTAGGCATTAAAAATTCTTCTCGGGTCAATTTTTGAGATTGTTAGGCTCTAAAATCAAAACGTTTGGCATATTCGAGCTCTACGTGCCAAGAGCTTTCTTTTGATGTTACTATTAAAAAAAATTTAAGGTCAAAGTTTGACCCGTTGGGAATGAGGTCATGGGCTGGAGCAGCTGGTTTGGGCGGCGTACTTCATTCCGACAAGGCTGTACAAAAATAATTTGAAAATTCAGTCGTTTCGGAGTTATAACAATTTAAGCGTTAAAATGCTTCTCGAGCCAATTCTCGAGTTTATGTAATACCTACTAATACTAACCATCTTTCATATGCATTGTGTGGAGTTTTACTGTACGAATGTGTCATAAAAGACGACTGTGACTACAGAGGCGTCCGCAAATTAGAATTTTACGTATTCTCACGCATAATAAACCGCAAAGTATAGTGCGGTGATTTGACAATCAATTTAGCGACTCGACAAGAATACTGGCTTCTTCCCAAAGATTGCTGTCTCTTCAGTTTACAAGGTCAGGCGTTCTTCCGGTTGTTAACTTCCGAAAGTAAATTGTTAAAGCTTGCAAGTTGGCTTTTAATGGAAAGTGGGAAAATGACTCATCATTTGCTTGTGTCAATAAGCGCACACTATACTAACATGTGTATGCCAATCTTATCCGCTTGTTCCTACCGAATCTAAATGAGATATATATAGTGTATATATGTAGTAGTACTAATTTACATGTATTTGTATAATTTGTTATGCTTTGCTGGAACGTTCTTTTGCATTATGAAATACGTTCCATTTCGTGTAAAATGTTATGAAATGTGTATGTAAGCAGCAAGTCTAGCTGCGTGTGAAACGAGAGAACTCGTCATTCTTTTGCTCGCTTGGACTCGGACGAGTCACGTATATTTGAAGTGAGTT
>JAHZMW010003446.1:0-10911 GCA_027743745.1 Alloscopus bannaensis | reverse complement strand
ACCCCCCCCCCCCCCCCCGTCTCTCTTTACCGGAGAAATTTACGCAGTCTGTTGTTTAAAGAATTTTGCACATGCATACTTCGAACGAGTGTACAAGCTTCCTCTTCTTCGACACATGCACCGTACCATATTACGTATACATTTTTTCTGCTCTGATATTGCAGTAATTTTTTTCTTGGTCTTCTCAATGAATGGAGCCTCACGTCTGTGTACCATGTTCTGATTAAAGATGACTTGACACGGATCCCTTCACGCTTTTCTTTGTCTTCAAGCCTCGAACAGCACATTAGGCAGTACGTTGTTGATCCAAAAACGTGGCCACATGGAACTACTAAAAAGGCAACAAATGTGTAAAAATACGAGGAGCTGCGAGAAACTGTGGAGCTGCAGCAAAGGAGAACTGTACTTATCTAATATCCTTCCCTTTCGTGAATCAAATGTTCGACCAAAACTCATTTGTCTTCATTGTCGATTTATATCACATCACGGGAGCCTAAAATCAGAGTGATTTCCACATCTATGTTTTTCTCTCCTCCTTCTCGACTTTTGCAGAGAAAACAAGAGCGAGAAGAGACTTTGTCTTTGCAAAAGCAGAGAAGAACATTTTATTCCAGGTTTTTAGTGGACTGGATTGTGGTGAGGATATGATAGGATCGTATTCGTAAATCAAGAAGAGTGAGGAAATATATTACATATCAAGAGAAAGCTTGCTGTGGGATCGGGTTCACACAAACACCTTTCACTCTGGGTGTATTTCTCACAAATCCCTTTTCCTTTCAGACGAGGCCATGGTTCAAGTGACAAATTGTGAGTTAATTGTTAAATTGATAAAATTTGCTAGGGAAAAGTTGAGTGAGATAGGAGGAGACTGAGACGAGCAGACGTTCTAAAACAGAACTTGCTCATAATTAAAATTGTTACTTGGAGAAAGGAGAGAGACAAAAAGTGAGAGTAAGAGTTTGATTGTTAGGAAAATTGCTCAAGTTTCTTGAGACATAGACACGTGTATTGAGGTGGAAGAGTGGAGAGAGGCAGTGGAAAGAATGTCAAATTTTCACGTTTTCGGCGAACTAAATCCGCGTATGTCTGGCTCCGAAGTAAGAAACTAATGAATACTTTCCTTTGCAAAGTTTATTGGAAAGAAGATCATTGAGTAATTTACGACCCGACTTTCTGAAGCCCATCGGCATAGTTCTTCTTTCTCTCTTGCTAAAAAATATTTTCCCTTCTTGGATTTCCCGTCCTCTACCTTTCCTCCGCACACTCAGAGAGAGAGAGTAGCAAAAAGTATTAAAAGATTTGTCTAATTCGTGTTTTTTCCTTGTTTGTTCTTTGTAACCGTGCGTAGGGTGATTGAGCTGAAGGAAAGGGGAACAGTGAAACCATTCTGCGCTCCGGTTCTGCTTTCAGAGACATTTCGCAAGTCCTACTTTCTTGGCTTGGTTGTGATCCAATATCTTCTGCCACTCCTCATCATTACCGTGGCGTATGCGAGAATGGCGACAAGGCTGTGGGGCTCGAGTGCTCCAGGAAACAAGGAAGAGAGCAGGGACGAGAACACACTTCGCAACAAGAAGAAAGTAAGTAGAAAAGTTTAAACAGCGGAACTCCATGCACCATTATGCATGTCATGCTTTAATTAAACATATCTCTCTCCTGTCAAACACCTCTTTTATTTCACGATCATTTTTATTCGACATCGTTGAACTGTGCATTGGGAGCGCAATAACAGAAAAATATTTCTCTACCATCCGCACTGCCGTGTTGGGGCTTGTCGCTGTCATTTGCAACAGAGAAAGCATACCAATTCTCTTACGCAGAGAACAAGGAAACTACCGAAAGAATTAATTAACAAACGGTTACTGTACTTTTTGGGAGTTTTGGCTGATTTGAACGTTTCATACATTTTAATTGTCAACTGCAAAGACTTTTCCTGAAGGGATTTCGGATTGCAGCAATGATAACTTGGCTTCGCGATTGAAATGATTTGAACTGAAAAAGTAAACGCAGTCAATACACTTATTATGGGATTTTGAAAGATGAGCTTAGGTAACGCTATACCGTTTCATGCAACGAATCCCGTTTTGAGATACGAACAACGAAGCAACCACGAGCTAAATCCAATTTGAACTAGTTATAAAACTTGAAGTTTATTTAAATCCGGCATGTAACGATGATTCTAAAGGAAGTTTTCTCTCCGATATATTTATATGCAAGAACTCATCATCGAGTGATGAGTGAGTAAGCCGATGGTGAATTCACTAGAGGACGACGAAAGCCTACCTGTCAGAGAAATGTATCAGGTTTTCACAATCCGCTTTGCGGCCGAGTACAAAAAGTATTAATATTTGGCACTTACTACAACAGCACTTGAGCGTGTGTGCTCACTCTGTAGTTTAATGTACAGAAAGCAAAAGCCATCATGGCCAGCACTGCAGTCTTTGAGTTTGTGCTCATTGTAGTCACAGCTTTCACATTTAGAAAAACCGATCGACAAAGCATATTGTGTATTTAATCCTGTTCAATAATTTTTGCAAAGTTTGTTCGCTTTTACCGTGGAATAATGCAGAAAACGATGTCATTGAAGCTTCTTGTTCAGACAACAGGTAAAACAAACATCATAATGCGAGGATGTCAGATGTAATTACACGAATGATGCGCAGAGCCAACGATAATCCACTTTCCTTCAACGAGCTAAATCGGAAAGTGTGCCTATTTTCAGCGTTATTATTTTCAAGTATTGGTAAATACTCTTCATGTCGGATGAAATCTATTGTGCACATATGCTCATCCAATTACTCTTCGTACTCGGATTCATGGAGCGTGAATAGTTTTCCTGGCAGATGAAATATGAAAAGTCATCATTTTTAGCTGCAAATTAAGACCAGAGTGTTGATTCGATAGAAATGGAAAATAACGGTTTGGAAAATGACAACTTCTCATTTCTTTGACGACGTGACATTAGCCCATGGTACCCGTAAAAATTAGCAGTCATCATCTTGTCATATAAATCTCCTTCAGCAAAACCTATTCAGCGTCATCCAGTACTGACAGGTGTATCAGTCCTTTCTGTAAAAGGGAGAGCTATGAAGAGCTTTACTGAGTCGTGCACAAATGAATGCAAATTCTAAGCGACAAGGTGGAGGAACTCTTTTTAGTACTTCGACACATTCCACTCACCGCAACGTTGTTAAGCACACATTTTCGAGGTCAGATTGCTCAAGCTTGTTCACACGCCTACACTCTTCAGCTACTTTTAGCTCAAGAGGATTTTCCTGAGCAACAACATCAAGCAATCTCTGAGATGATCACCTTGGCTTTGTCATTGATTCAAATGCTATTGATCCTGTTGTCTATTTTAGCACATGTCATTGTGTCAATGTCGTCTGGATTTAAATTTTCACTCCAGGAGTGGGCGGTTATAACGACTACTCGCTTTTAGCAGGCATTTATTACAAAATCGTAACTTTGGAGTGTCCGTATCATACTATCGAAAGGGGCCCTGTCAGATCCTTAACTATATAGACATTTTTATTGAAAGGGAAAGGGGTATATCAGGAGCTCATCTTGATCTCTGCACGAGTTTTTTGTTTCCCTACTTGAAACTCAAGGAGAATAAGAGGTGAAGAGTTTCACTAGGTGAGGCAAGATCGTGCTGAGAGAGAGAGTTCAATTGAAACTAAAAAGTGTTCAGCTTTCATATCCGTCAATTATATTAATCTCCGTTTTCCCCTTTGAAGTCTGTTTGATAACGAAATTCCCTTTGTAATGGGTAGCCCTGGTAAAAAAAATTGCAAACTATGCTGGCCCCCCGTCCGTTTTTTGTGTACATCTTGTCCATTCATTCTTTGTTCTTTCCATTGCGTATTGAGTTTTTTTTTGCGCTTGGTTTATACCGTCTTAGGACTCTCGGAGAGCGTAGGTTGAAGTCTTTGTGACTTTAGTGTTGTCTGTGAGTCAAAGAAAAGCGTTAAGCTGATAGTTGAGTGAGAGACAAAGAACATACATATTTTTCTGTTTTGTGGATTACACAAGAGTATTATCGTTCCAAACAGCTTTCCACTTCTACATCTTGATCCTGAAATTGTAAACAGGGGAGTGAGTGAGACAGAGAGAGAGAGAGATTGTATATCAACAAGGTTCTTGGTCAGTTTATTGAGTGGAACCTACTCAACTTTCCGATATATTCTCGACACGTTGTGGGTTTCAAGGCAAAAGAGGAAAAGCCCTCGAAATGTTGCTCTCATCTCAAGTCACTCTACCCGTTGTTCTACGAGCTGAAGCATAAAGTTTGCCGTGTTTTCCTATATGTAACGTTGAAGGTGAAAGCAACAAGACAGGCTTTTGGGATGTATTTTTTTGTTATTTTTTAGTACTTGACGAGTCCACCACTAACGAATCACAGACGTTGATGTTTTTTTAAAAGTATGTTTCGTCCCCTGACCAAGCTGGGTTGATGCTCTTCAAAAGGGAGACTTCTTGCATTTTAATAGGGGTATACTGCGGTGGCAACTTTGTGTGTACTCTAAGTGCGCATTGTCTGTAGGCAGTTTTTCTTTGTTCGCATGCGAGTAAAAGACTTAAGAAGTTGCCGCTCTGCAACTTTTTCTTGGCGACAGTTGACATCCTTTCTTGCATGCGAAGAAGGAGAGGTTGGCATCCTAGTTTTGTGTCGCCTTTGCAGAAACGCGAGATAAAAAATTTATCAACTGCAACTTATAAAACAACATTATGCAACGTTATGCGAGTTAAAAATGGTGTAGACTTTTATTGGACAAACCCAGCTTGATGGCAACCATATTGCACTATGCATACCTATATTATTATTATGTTTTCTCTTAAGGAAGAGCACACTTTCAGGAATTGAGTATCCGCACACAAATTTTGTACGACTACTGCTGCTACAACGAGGTTTTTTGTTCAGTGACCGAGAGAGAGAGAGAGAGGAGAGAGAAAAGTACATTTAATCATCTTTTTGATTCAGCACTTCTCCCAACGATTTAGTCGGTCGCGTGAACACGTACGAAATTCGTAATATGGATGCACTCTCGTCGAGAGGGGACCCGTAACGTGCGAAGAATCTGCTGTGAAGTCTGTCACATTTGCTTACATTAAAACGAGCACAAATCCTAGCGTCTGGAGGGAAGAAAATTGCTGTGGAATTTCGGATGCATTATTAATGCTCTTTTCCTGCTCCCACGTTGTTCTCGCTCAACACACAAACGGCACGCGGACACGTAATGTGTCCTTTCTGTCAACATCAATTAATTGCGAGTTGGAGGAACCATCATCATCAAACGGAATCACTCGTTTATGGAATCACAAGGCAGAGATTTTTGTAAAAGAACAGGAAATGGACAGTTTTTGCAAGACTGGATCTCCCTCGGATTTTGTTGTTACCACGTTTGAGCACTCCCCTCTTCAGGTTTTGTCTACATGACGTTTGAAAATTTTCCTGTTCCATACAACTCCAATTATAAACTTCCAGGTACTGAAGATCTTTGTTGCAAACAGTCACAAAAGCGAAACGAGACAAAGCCGTTGCGAAGCAAAAGGTTGCTCTGCAAATTGTGTACGTGCGCTTGTAAATTCAAAGATACAATCTCCCCAATTATTTTCAGCTCACTAGGAGAGTACGCAAATGAGGAAATTGAGGGCGTACTCGTGCTCGTTTGTAGTCAGAGAGAATTTTTGTTGAGTACAAGTCCAGTTCTGGATCAGGCATCCGGAAAGCTGGAGAGTCCTACTTTTATGCAGTTTACATTGAATTTGGAATATTGACTCTGGGATTGTCTCATAGCAGTACATGTCATTAATGAATGACATAATTTGAAGCAAATGCGAAGTATGTTGATCACATACGAAATCCAGCAAAAACAAGTGCGTCTTCAAAACTAATAACACTGTAATTGACTGTAGGAGAGTGGAATCCGATGAGCTACTCCTTGTGATTTGCATTTTGCAAAAAGTTGGAGTATCACGTCAACCTATCCATAGCTTTGATATTTTTTTTTATAGAGAAAGTCATACTCAGAAAGGACTTGGAAAGAGCAAACATATATGTATTTTACTGTCTTACACTAGTTACATGAAGTGTACGAGCACTGAATACGCATGATTTTCAAAGATTTCTTTTGAGAATCGGCCAACCATAATAAATTAGTCTAACATGCCAACGCCGAAACCATGACTGGAAATTTCTTGACTCTCTAGATGTCAAAGGCTGTGGCACTAGCAGAAGATTGGTTTTATTCAACTGCGTGATGGGTAAATACAGCCTGCCCTTGCTTGTCTCAACTTGGTTTCATGGGGTTTCATGCAAAACTGCCTCATATATGAACTCGGTACACCCAACTTAAATTGCTACTTGTAACACAATCAAAAGGCGTTCCTGAATCCTTTTACGGGTTGCAAATTCTACCACTGTTGGAAAAACTTTGAGCATGCCAGTCTTCAACAATTAATAGTAATTGCCGACAAGGTCATTCTCTCCAAAAAATGAGTCTCTTTCTCGTTCGTCTCACTCAAGCCGTTTCGAGTTTACGTCTGCTTCCCTCCCACTCTCTTCCCGTCAAAATCCTAGAAGCATCCGAGGAATATTCTGTCTTCCCTGGGGAAGCATAAAAGTGCAACTCCATAAAACATGGATGATGCTCATTGCAAATGCAAAAAGTACATAAAGCCAATGCGATACTTGTACTGCTGATTTCTCATTTGAATGCCCAAATATAAAATTGCCGTTTGCAAGCGGGGATCATGAATGTCATGCACACCGGCGACAACGTGTCCGAGGATTGCTGAAAGAAGACAAATTGATTTTTGATTTGTGCGTTCTTTGGCATGGAATAATCCCGACGAAATGTGTAAAAGGCACACGGTTCAATTGACAAGGAGCAAAAAAATAAATCGCTATCCAGCAGCTATGTCATACAGCATATGCAGAACTATCTATAATGTGTCGTTATTTCTATAATGTGTTGTTTTGTTCGCAGGTTGTCAAGATGCTGGCAGTGGTGGTGGCCCTGTTTGGATTCTGCTGGTTTCCGCTCCAGACCTATAATTTCTTTCAGTCGATTACTGCGATAAATGAGTAAGAAACGATGAAGACAAGAGGCCTAACATTCTCCTTCTCTTGTATGGAAATTACATCTATGATTTGAATGAACGATAATATGGCAGTGCTCACGAAAAAAGGACGGAGAAAGCTTTCACGCTAAATGTCTTTTTAATATCATTTGTCAGAGAACAGAGCTCCTCTGAGAGAGAAAGAAGGGAGATACAGGGAGGATTATTTTTTTTGTCGAGAAGTCCTGGAGAAAGTAGCGAATGTGTAGTTTGTTGTGTAAGAAAGACGGTTCTGGAGAGAGGACGGGAAAAGAGTGTTGTGTATGTCGAAATGAATTAAGAGATTTATACCTTCTTCACCCGTTTGTGGAGTGTGAACCATATTTTTACGATGTTTCTCCAACAACAACACACACATTCTCTCCCCGTTTTCTCTTGCTGCCAAACTCTTGAATGAGTTTTTAGCAGAGGGCTGTTTTTCTGTCGCTTTAAGGGTACGATTCATACGAGACGGTCTCAAGTGAAATTTTTCATTTCGACGAACTGATTCAGTGGATTTATACAGTAGTTTTTGCTTTATCTTTTGCTGTCTCCGAATTGTTTTGTTAGATGCATATTATGTATGTATTTCAGACAAAAAGAGGAAAAAAGTTAAACGTCGAAAAAATTAATCCACATGTTCACAATTTTCTAGCACGCCTTAAACGTAGATCCACCGACACCAACTGCGCTCCACAGCCTGTGGCTGTTGGAAAGAAAAGACAAGTCTTTGCTTTCCTCGAGTTTCTGCTGCTTTTGGCGAGACTTGATCTTGATTATATGAACTTTGTCATAAATTTTTGATACGGATATAGCACAAACTAGAAACTTCCCTGCTCAACTTGCTATCTCTTACTTTTCCTGCCTCGGGATTTGTTGATTGTTTCGCTTTCCGCATGGGTTGCGTCCTGATTATAATTATCTGAATGAGAAATTTATTCATTTTTTATCTTCACAATGAAAGGACAGAATGAAAGCAATCCCAACAAAAGAGAGATAAATAGACCGATAAAGTTTGTAATATTATACATATATATATTGTAATATATATTGTGTTGAAAGCGGGCTATTTCATGAACTGATGGATTTTTCCCTTTCCATCGGTTCAGAGCAGTGCACTTTGTAAACTGTAGATATAAAACATCGTGAAAAGTTTAGAGAAAGATTCGTAAACAATTGACAGTATTTTTGTATTTTGCGTTGAAGATATTTATTATTATTGCTCACGTGAAAATACTTGTGATTTCAAAGACCATCTTTTCAAGGTGTACATATGTAAATGTACACATATTCAACAATGTGTACATTTACATAATATGTTGAATCATCATGTTGAGTTCTGTGGGTCTGATCAAACTTGCAGGACAAACTTTTCAATAATCCATCACCATTTGAGTGTTGAGGCAAGCAGAATTTGATTGTCATATGATGATAACACTCACTCAAAACCATAACAATGCTCTTCTCTTTGATCTTTTTGAAACGCTCAAAAAAATGTTTGCTCGGCACAAACGAAAAAGTTTTGTTGTGAGGAAAAGGAATGCAGAAGAGTACAGGAGTTCCCTTTCCTTCCTCTGTCGGAGACTTACAGATTTTGTTTTCTCCCAAAAATTCTTGAGTTGATCTTTGTACGGGAAACTAAAAAGAGGAAAAACTCTTATTCAGCCAAACAAAAGAATCTTTTCATGTCTCCGTAGTCGTCTTGAAGTGCAAATACTGATACGAAACGAAACCCGTTGGTACAATCTCAATGGAGAAAAAGGTGACACATGTGTGTGCCATTTCTTGTGATGTTTTTTCACCATGAATACACCCGTGCGACGAACGGTGTAATAAATCAACTCAATCAGCATCGATGTGGGTCGGTATAATATGCAAATGTATACATTTCCAAGAAAATGCCGAGAATTGTCTGCTTTGGCGCACAGAAAGGATAACACGCACTTAATATATTGATATATTGGACATGATGCGTTCATGGTAAGGGGTGAAATGTTCTAAAACTAAATTTTAACTGGCTTTCACGAGGTAAGTTTAACATGGGGATCTCAAGATAAATTAATACTGCTATTGGACTCATAAATGTCTGCAGATTAGCATAACGCCGTGTTTAATCAAATCACACTCTAAAGTCATCAGCAGAAATCTAAGTGGGATTGAAGTGGTTAGTAGTTGCTGATTGTAATATTACAATTAGCAACTACTAACAACTAACCTAATATTTGCTATTTAGCAAATATTCCGCTTCTGTTTAATGGTTGACTAACATTCATTCGATGCCTGGTACTCCGTAGTTTTGCTAATGCAATAATCAAAAACAAGGTTATGAGACAGCAAAACGAATTGTCTGCTCCAGAAAAGAAGCACACGTAGGGAAAGCTGTATTAGATCTTTGCCGTCACCTTTTAAGTCGCGGCTCAATGAAAGCGAAAAGAGGGAAATTTTTCATCGGAAAAAACCTACGTGCCACGTCTTTAAGTCTGCTTTCTCCACACGTGTGTTATTGACTGCGTCTGTCCACATCGTCGTTTGGTAACTCAACTGTAAGATTATCAGATCGGCTGTTATATGGCCGAGAGTAAATGTTCTCACACCACAACTATACCCAATCTTATGCAAACGGGCTCATGGATGTATTAAGTTCATGTGTGTTCGAATGACATGAAACGGAAAAAAGTGACACGTTAAATGATTTTCTCTGAAGGAAATGCTCACTGTGATTGAAATGTAAAAAGAAGTTGAGCTTTAGGCCAGGATAGTGTTGACAAAGCGGGTCGGATGAGGTATAATGGTAGGCAGCTTATTTGTCAGAAATGCTTTACTACTTTCCATTGGACTTTGGTGTCATGTCGATATTATGCAAAACAACTTCCGAGAACCCTTTGCAGAAAGCACAAAGGAGAGCTTAATACGTGTTAATGTCCAAACGTAGGTCCTGCGGTGATCACCGCAGGCTCGAGCCCTAATGACATGCTTATTTTGAAGTGATTCCACTGGTGTAATTGTTTTTCCTTTGTTAAACTATGATGGAGTGAGAAATGTCGCAAGAATTCTGTTTCCATTGTTTATATTCAGAATATATACCGAATTGGCTATATTTAATACTGCAAAATGGCGACTGAATAATTATGTTAAATAATTTGACTAGTTTTTAGCTAACTAATGTCATAATTACAAAAATTTCCAAAACTTTCCCTTTGTGTGAGATGTACATAATACGTTTGCTAAAGTTGGTCTTGGGCCAGAAACGCAATATATCATGTTCGATCATTTGTCATTTGGATAAATTTCATTCGCGTTTGAAACGGTTCGTATTTCCTGGGACCCCTTGGGAAAAACTTTAAATAAGTTTAATGTACGTTTAATTTCTGACGTGCATTAAACATGTTCGTTTATCTAATATACATATGTATATAGATTTTTTCATGAAAATTGACGGGCATGCACTTTTATCGCTAACTTCGCATTTCATTTCAGCCAAACATGCCTGATTTCAGCTAAACAAAATACTACCCACATCTGCATTTGCCGGAATGTGTTAGTGTTGAATGTCCTATAACGCAATAAAAGAATAGTGGAATTCACTCCGTACTAATCAACTCTGGAAAACAAGCACCACAAGAATGTCGTGTTGAGCACACATTTGTAATATTTCAGTTCAAAGGTGATTATCGAAGAAAACACAGAGCTGGGCCAAAGCCGCGTTCCAAATGAGACAGGTATCATCCAAAAGAGTATGAAAAGAGGATCATTTTGGTGTATGACTTCAAGGAAAATTTCACTTGCTAAGGGTAGATTTACTGATTT
>JAHZMW010003445.1:0-33479 GCA_027743745.1 Alloscopus bannaensis | reverse complement strand
GGCCGGACGGCCAAACGGCCGGACGGCCGGACGGCCGGATAAACGGACAGACACACCGTGCATTCTTATAAGTATCCTTTCACTCACATGCTTCGCATGTTCATTTCAGTCTCCTAATAAAAGCCCCCCTGCACCAATGTGTGACCTAAAAGTAATTGCGGTGGTTGATAAATATGTTTAAGTGCAGGATATGATGTAGCATGTAATTTCGCCTTACGCCTTCTCCTTCAGGATTAAGTTTGGTCCGGAGCCGAGAATAGAACCCGTGCCTCCAATGTTCGATGCATACGCTATGCAAAAGAGTATTCCAGTTTGGTAGGGGGACCTTAAAAACAACCATTTGCATTTTTGCTTAATAAAAATTGGTTCATTTTTAATGTAAGAATTTGAACAATATCCGTTGTCACTTCATCAATGTCGCTTCGTCGTCGTCTGAGGTAATGCGGCAAAACCAGAACCTAAACCATGCGTCTGTATGTGACGTAATATAGGACAGAATTTCACACTGGATTCCGAAAATATGATACCACGAATTGTTAAAATTTCTTAAAATCCTTCGCCATTATCGGTTTAGATACGCAAAATATTATAATAATTATTTACAGTGGAATGCGGACAGAATAGCACAGATTATCTTGCAGTTTTGGCTGTGTGGTGAGTACATGCTACAATACCTACGCACAATAAAAACAGCCGTGGCAAACAAAGACTAGCCGTCAATCCACCTCTAAGTAAAGTGGATCGCATTCTGCGAAAGCTTTGTCAGAAATTGCTGTTATTCAGGGTTGTCTGAAACTGAGTTGAACAGCAGTTGACATTTTTTGTCATTATAATAATCATGCAGACAAAATCCTGTTGCTGGTCGCTGTAGCTTTATTTTTCATAATAAATACAAAATAAGTGATAAGACGCGTGGCTGCGGCAATAGCAACAAATCACGTCACGAAATATCTCTAAACTTTTAATAAGCATAAGCATACACCTACGTATTATTGTGTGACATGCAGATTTTTGTTGCTGCCTTCTGGTTATCTGTCTGGTACGAAATGAGTGCGAGCAGAAAGCAGGCCGACAGAGAACGGAAAATTTCATGTTTTACCCCAAAGCCGTGCCACCAACGGTTATTGGCCTTTCCGCAGCGATGCGGTAAAGAAGACCAGAGGATACGGACGTGTACGGCAACGCCGTTCCTCCGATGTTGGCCGCTACCAGTGCTCCCATAATTAGAGCGCGCTTCATGTAACTAATTTCGTCGTTAACTTTAGTCCGCGTTGCGTTGCTCAATCCCGCACGTGCTCTATTTTTTTCGTCACACAAACTTTATACACTCAAACAAAGACCATGACCAACAATGCTTCATCTCTGCTGCTTTCAGTCTCAATAAATACGACAATCATTATTTCGCTTGAATTTCAGCAATTATTTTATATGAATGACGATCAAGGTTATTTACCCCGAAAAGGCATCTATTTGTTGAAATATTATTGCCTAGTAAAACTGAAACTTCAATTCAGGAAATGGAAAAAATCACACGACTTACATTGCCGAATCATTGTCGCCATCACTGCTGCTGTCATCGATGGAAATCGTCATTGTGCTCGCAGTCATCGTGTCAAAATCCTTGCTCCGATTGACACTATTGACGGTGAGCTGGGGATTTGCCGCTGCACTTGGATCCGGAGTTTGGATGATGGCCACGGAATCTGTGGACTTTCCGGTATCATTAGAGACTAAGGTCGACGTGGAGAAATTTGTCATGTTTGCCTCCAACTGTTGGTTGCCACCAGATGAGGATTCCGCTGGACCCAAGCCCTACAATTTGTGAATTTTTAATGTAGTCATAAAAAAATGCTTTAGCCTGTAGGGCTTGTTGTGGATCCGTGATGATACATCCACAATAAGACTCACTTTGTTAAGTTCGTCTAAAACGGCCAGGACGATGGGGACCATCATTGCAGTGGTCGCTGTGTTTGATATCCACATGGATAGAAACATGGTCGTGAGCATAACTCCAAGAGTTAATCTATCACAGACAAATTTAAAGGTCATATTTATGCATACACTCAGGAAGTAGATTGATTTTGATTAAGCAACCGAATGTAGGTATTCGGCTCATGTCAATCTTACCTTAGAGGGGATGCGCCGACAACTGTCATAACTCGAAGAGCAATCCTTTTGTGTAAATTACAGTACTCAACGGCCAAGGCGATAATCAGACCGCCAACAAACATCATGTTTGTGTCTTTCATATAGTTCATAGCCACCCTACCTATTAGAACATATTAACCATACTTCAGCATACTCTTATTTTTCACAAAGATGCAAAACAAACTCCCATAATATGACAAATCAACGTAATATTACCTGTTGACTGAATTCCAAAGAGTGGAAATAAAACAACAGGCAAGAAACTTGTGACTGCCAGTGGAATAGCTTCCGTCATCCAGTAAATGGCCATAATGAAAATCACATAGGCACATCTGAATTTCTAAAATATAAGGAATTTGGAAGATTGGACAGATTTTTTGTTGACAATGCCAACACCCGTTTACCGTCCTTTCGCCACGTGTAGATAACAAACATTCTTTTTTGTATAATTCATGATTCTCCGGATTCAAATATTCAGTTCATAAATACACCCAAACACTGACTAATGATTCAAAGTTTGTATAACAAATGTCTATCTCGTACGGTTACATAATACAAAAAAAGATTGGTGCATGTGTAGTTACGCGACATTCGATTTAGAAGCAGTAGCTACTACGCTCCTCATCACGCACGCTAACGACTCCACTTCAACGGGTGGAGAATGGAGAGATGTTTTCAGAATGTAATTTAATTATCGTAGCTGAGTCACGAGCTTGCCACTTCCACATTATAATTGGGAAAACGAATAGAGAGTAGCCTTCGCAAAATACCTTTCCTGCTAACCTTTGCCTTCCATGTATGCTTCCTCATAAACGTTGTACGTCATAGTGGCTTCACAGATTTCACATGACGATGATGTGACAAGTTTTTGTTTGCTTTTCAGGTGTGCTTCACTCAACTATGCACATCCTTGTTAAACTTAATAAAAGGAGGTATGTGACCTGGGATCCCTATTCACAACATTCCGATTTTCCAATTGCGCAGTGGTGATTAGTTTTTGTTATTTGAGTCGCATTCGCTTTCCTCACAATTGTCACACTAACAAAACATTGGGCATTGTTGGTGCTTGTGATGTGTGGATTGTTAACATGTCAAAAATTGGTTTGCAGGGGGTATTCTTCTTAACCCCACTTGACAATGGTCTCTCGAATGCTAATAGAATTTCCAGAGTTTCCCAGCAGTATTTCCTAAAATGTCATCTACTCATTCTGCTTGGAATTTGCAAAATGATGGGTGGCCCAAACCAACCTACGCCTCATATTATGTTGGTATCGTCAGCTCAGTGCAGACTTGAAAATGTCGAGGTTATACATTGTATTGGATGGATGACAATGTTATCATCTCAAGGTTGAGCAAACCGCGTGGACAGCTTTCAAAAAAACAAAACTGAACTATTATGATGAGGAAGTTATTAAATTCGACACTCGTTGTATATGCAACATGCATTGAATCAAGATTGGTAGTTTAAGATGCAATGCTCTGCAAAAACAATTAATGGAAAAAGCTCAACTTAATAATCAGTAAGCTTATTTCTACCGCATGTTTCAATTGCTCACTGCTGTAACCCTAAACCTCAACCCTTTCCTTCCGAAGATTATATCACGTAAATATAACTAGGTCTAGTTTGCAAAACGTGTTTTTCTTAGCTATCGTGATCATCTCTCGTTATGCAATATGCAACAGTCTTCTTGTCGCTCATACAGCATGCCACACAGCTAGACAAAACGAACCTTTCAAACAAGTGGGAAAAAATTTCAAAGACGTGCAATTTTCATCCCCTTTGTTTGAGAAAGGCAAACAATTTATTTGTTCATGTCAATCTGGAGCGATCATACCTTCGAGTCATCCCCGTCCAGAAAGAAGATGGGCAGGAGCAGGATGGGAACGATGAACGTAATGAAAAACCTCCAATTTTTCAAGATCCCACGCCAAATCATTTTGGACTTCGATTGTTGCACCAACACTACAAAAAATAATTCGTACCGGTTCTTGGATCGATTAAATTTGCAGGTTACGCGCACTACATGGATGTTGAGGTATTTTGTGACTGGGTAGACGTTAGTCCAGCAGCTTGTTAAAAGTAGTTACACATCGGCGCACAATGTATTCACGCTTGCATTGTTCTTCTTAATTAAATTCGTATAGGGAAAAATCCATATTTTCTGTGTCAAACTAGCTTTCAAGCAAGTGGTCAAGCTTTGTACTCCATGCGGCGTTGTTCAGTCACAAGACATTCACAATCTACCCGTTTAATTTCCCTTCGGTTGAATTCAACCATTTCAAGTTGAAAGCTCATGCGATTCCATACTATAAAGTGAAACTGCAACTTTTGCTTGTCGTGAGGACACACATCCTTTTTCGCCCCGTAGAAAATTTCTCTCCGTAATCGTTTTACTGCTTGCACAGTGCCCTACTTGAATTATGAATATATTTCACACTTTTGCGAACTATGATTTATATATACCTACGCGTCGTATGATTCGTCGAGTATAAAATCATCTAATACAACCGTTACAACAATTTATAAATTGGAACGCGTATTGTGATTGCTATTATTATTACCTAAAACAAGTTTAAAATTCTAATAAAAGTGATACACTGCAAAACCTTCCTTGACGCTGCGAGCGGACAAACAAAACTTGGAACTGCACTCAGACACACAAATTGTGTTTTAACTGGAAACTGTAGTAACTTGGGAGTAGGTTAGTAATAGAAGAACAGCTTAAGCCTGAATAAATACACGACTCTGCCATGAAGCGCCAGGTGGTGAGTTAACAAAGGGATGAGAAAACTTTGGCGTTACACGGCTACTGAAGCACGACGCGTTGGGTCTTTCTCAAGATGGTTTCAAGACTGGTGAGCAGTACGTGGCGAGCTCATCATTTATATCAGTTCCGAGTCACTGGTGAGATCGCAAAACCATTGCGAGGAAAACTGGGAAGAAGCAGTAGAGTTGATGTTGGGTCAAAACGCTTGAAATAGAAGCCGCAGCAGTAGCGGTATGCTCACACAATGAACATTTCTAGCGAATAGCTTTGGCTGAGTTGCATACTTGTTATAATATGACATGCAATGAACAATGACGTGCGAAAGAAGGTTTTTATGCGGCGAGTAATGAGACACCTGCGGAATGCTGTAAAAGTTCTTATTGTAAGAGCAACCTTATTACGATCATAATATTTTTCCAGTCTGCTGCAAAAATCTTCAATTGAGATTGGAAAATAATGCGACCCACAACAGTGAGATAGTCTGTTCATTTTAAAAACTTGAAACTGTTCGAAATTAGCAGCTGTATGCAAGCATGAAACAGGTTGAGTCTGGCTGTTTTCAGAACGTTTGCGGCATTCGCCAGTGCAACATTGTCATAAGGAAAAATGCGCTATTGTCGGACGATAGTTGTTTTCTGCTCAGACACTTCTTTCTCGCCATGACAAGCTATCATTATCATTACTATTCATCATTCTCTATTTATCGACAAAGTTGCAGTGCTATTCAGGTTTTACGCGTAGCCTGGCTATATGGGGAACCGGAAAACTGCCGCTTCGCAATTGCCACTCCTCAACTGCCTCCCCTCAATTGCCGCTAAACTAAACTGCCACTTTCTCAACTGCCGTTATTGTGAACTGCCACTATTACCAATTTCCACCCTCTCATTTACCACTATACTCAACTGCTGCTTTATCAGTTGCCACTATTCTTATTTAAATTAAGGTAACATTGGCGAGTATTATTTACTACTTCAAGCAATCATAATTCATTTTTAGTGGATTTAATGTAACGATGATAACAGATAAAAATAATAATTTTCTCTGTGAATAACATCGGAGCCTGAATGAAGTCAAAATCAGAAAACCAGTAATTTTATACGGATGATTTTGGATTGAGAAATGAAAGGATTCATAATTATCAAATAGTGTTGCATGAAATCTACTAATAGGTTACATAGAATTTCCCGTGCAATGTTTTTCATTCGAAAATTAATTATGACGGCTTGAAGTCGTAAAGGATACTCGTCAAAGTTAACTTAAGAATAGTGGCAGCCGAAAAAGCGGCAGTTGAGTATAGTGGTAAATGAGAGGGTGGCAATTGGTAATAGTGGCAGTTCACAATAACGGCAATTGAGAAAATGGCAGTTCACAGTAACGGCAATTGAGAAAATGACAGTTGAGAAAGTGGCAGTTGAGTATAGCGGCGATTGAGTGAGCGGCAGTTGAGGAGCGGCAGTTCTCCTACACCCTCTACTATATCTACTCTATGGACTCGTATTTTCAATCCGTGCTATACTCATACCCTGGCATCAACCACTTACCACTTAAAATTTGAAGTCTCCCTTAACATGTCATGGCTCATTAGAAAGACGTGGCGTGCAGGGATATTTTAGTAAATACTACTTTCGCTACTCTGTAACAGTGGTTGCAAAGCTGCCCTCGCAAAATGAGCACAGCGCAAGCAACCCTGCTTGACAACTCTTCAGCGAATCAGAATATACATACTCGACTAAAATCGCAACCGAGGATGATATATTTTATGCACCTTCCTATGATGTTGTATCAGACTGAAGATAATTTCATACTGAAAAGAAGTGATTGGAATGATTTTGCTATCTTTAGTCATAATCGCATTTACACGCGCGCGCACCTAGCCTCGTAGACGCCGAAATGGACAGCACACTTAGGTAGCAGATGGCCATTTATCTAAAACGTCTGAAAGTTGATAGGTTGAAAATTGGTTCAAATCAAGACATAAACACGTTTTTTTCTTTCCTGTTTAACATAGTGGTCCAAAATACATGCATGCCTATAATTAACTGCGTGCTCTAGTTAGTTTAGTTATTTACTGAAATTATAATGTGCTTACTGGAATTTATTGGAATTATTAGTGAGCATTCCTGTTGATGCAATGGCTTTACTGTTAATATCAATTTCAAAAATTTTACATAGAAAACGACGTTTTCGCTGTCACAAGGTTATCACACATGTTTTCGCCTATGCAATTTGTGTAGGCGAAAACATTTGGCGAAAACATGCCGATTTCTGTGTATTATTTTTGAAATCGATTTCAACAATGGAAGCATTGTTGATACTTGTTTAACAAAAATCTTGAACATTAGGCGAAAACATGCTGATTTACATTGAAACTCCTTGGCGTAGCCACGCAAGGAAAAGGACCGCTTCGTATATTCATATGTAAATAAAATCTATTGTTATGTAAAGAAGCTCATTTACATAACAATAGAGCTCACTTGCATAACAATAGAGCTTATTTACATATGAATAGACGAAGCAGCCCTTTTCCTTGCATGTCTGGACCCGGGAATGTTTCGTACAGATTCAAAATGCTCATTTTACGCCTTCATTGAGTGTAAAGCAGTGTGCATATGATAATGCTCTAGTTACTCTTTAGCTTGTGTGTAGATGTATTTTTTGAAAACATGGTCAGTCAGAAGTTGCCCTACATGCTACGCGATGGAAATATTAGTTCAAATTGAATGCACTCCGTACCTTAAAAATGAGATCTGTTTAGGTAAACGTTTGCGGGATGTAATTTAAACGACAACAAAGAGCGATGAACCATTTACCACGTTAAGCAAACACGTTTATAGCTTTACGTGGAAACATATTTTGGGGTTATATCATGCACCAATCCTGCCTATACAGATCCGGTTTAATACAACAATTCAAATTTACACATTTTAGCCAGTTAAAGCATGCCTCATAAATCGGCAGACTTTTCTGCTCATTTGGTGGGAAGACCTTCCTGAATGCCCAATGCCACCCAGAGGCCATCTCATGCATATGAGGAATTTATTATTTTTTGTGCTCTAACTTGAAACTTAGGTAAGTCAATCGACCATGTATCCGATGCAGTTTGACCTGCTCTTTCTGAATATCAAGTTAGAATTTTGAGATGACCTACTATTCTCGAGCAGTTCACCTACATATATTCATGAAAAACTCGCGAAAAATTGCGCTTTTCACTAAACTTTTCTGGTGAGCAATTTGCGAAGAGTCACCGGTGATTTGTTTTTATATTACGATAGACACGTCCTTTGGGCGTAAATGCCGTTAAAATAGGGTCGCTGACTTTACGCATACAGGAGTTAGATTTTTTTAAAATAATGAGCTTTACCATGTAGATAGTTTTTTAAATAATGAAATGAGTTCTAAACCATACTTAAAATCATCAAAATGAACATATACAGCGCTTCAAAGTAAATCATCAGTTTTATTTTAACTAAGAATAGAGGCCATGATTTACGAGAAAATGTTGTTGTGTACGGCCTGTCGATTGTTAATTTTTAATTTAAATTCCGGGAAAGTTCTTGGGACGCCTCTCCATTGTCAGAATGACTCCATCTTGAGGATGAACAGAAATTTTAATTCGACAATGTTTTCTTTATCATGTTAAATATGACTTTTTATTGAAGCCAGTCCACCGATTTACGAGGGCTGTTTTATATGCAACTACATGTCATGATCATGAGTATTGGCCAAAAATAATAGTTCTGTCGGTTTCTTCACTCCTTTCTGCGTAAAATTTGTTGACAATTGTCTAGCTTTAATTTTTCAACGACCTGTAATTGCTTTACTTCGTACACGAAGTTTCCTTCTAGGTGTTCAGGATAAGGCTTGAAATAACATTATAAAAATCAATACCCGTGTCTGTATATTTAATGCTTTTTTGTAATGTCCTCTTACTTCGAAACATGTACCTAAAGTCGTATCTGGCAGAACGTTTATGGAAATCGATTTCAATCATGTTTACTCGTCAAACACTACGATTACAGCGTAAGTCGAATTGAGTTCAAGAGATGAGGGGGCAATGAAAGCAAGTGTCTAGAACATAATAATATCTCAAGATAAAAAAGCCAAAAAATGGCAGTTGGCCTTACCACGATTTCTAATGTTGGGGCTCTAATGTGTCTCTGCAGACATGTTTTATATGCAGAAACAAATTAGAGCTGATTTGCTTAAAACCACTAATATCCATTATTTGAACGGGACAAACATCAGTAATTGAAAATATAATAATACCTCATGAAAATCAAATAATGAAATAAATGGTGAATGATGTTCAAGTGACAAACTACTTTATGCTGAACGCATATACGAACCGTTTTCGGATTCACATGAAACTTACGGGATTATGCAGTATGATGTACGAATTTAACATTTGCTAGGCGTTCTGATTAAATAGTATTTCATTTTGAAGTTTGGGTATCAGAAGTTGAAAGTTTTTTTTTGTACGAATTAAATGCAGAACTGTAAGTCAATTACCTTTTGGAGACGCTGCCGATCAGTCGAAAGCAGCTTAGAAGTCTCTCGCATATCGCATACACGAATCTTGTAACGAGTGTATGTATGCATGCATACATCTTGTGACATAATGGTACTGTATAATCAACATGCACCGCACGTAAATATCGGTGATGATGGGTAGTGGGTGCTACTCGTAAATAATTTGACGCGCAGTAACTGAATTTCCCCCAAAATACGATTGTTCAGATCTGTACGACAAAGGCTTATAAACGATGAACTAACTCGAAATGTCATTGCGCTACGACGAAAAATTCCATTATGGCCACAATGTTGATGAACGGTGAAGAACTCGGAAGTACGAGGTAACACACCTCACGAGACGACTTACCTAAGCCCTAACGATTAAAATGCAGTTAGTATCGGTTTGGCCTGGACCGGCGCTACCTTCATCCTGGAGCCAGGGAAGTAAATACTAATTACATTAATGCGACATCTTGTAATAGATAATAATATCTTGTTAAATGTGTGTCAGCGTTTAATTGCACCCGACATTGAACCCGAAATAATTACACCCTGGATATTCTCTCGACGATTCAAGTTAAACAACAACAGAGCATAGCACCTGAATCAAGTCAAAATTGCCTCAAGTGTTAAATAGTACGTAGGTATGTATATAATAAAAATTTGTTGCGGGTAATAATAGCGTGAACTACGCGGTAGTGCAGAAAGCATTTTACCAACAAATGACAGCTTGCCATACGAACTGCGTCGTTTAGCGAGAATCGCGGTTCCTCAAATGCTTACATTATGACCTTCCTACCCGATAGCTCACCTCCAGCAAGCAGGTGCGTTTCGGAGTTACTCCGTAAGGTTAAACTGGTATTGGACAGCATTGCCCATTGTTGTTCTAGCTTGTGTAAACTCTAATCCGGTCTCTGAGCTTTTTAATCAAATCTCACGCAAAGTAGGAGTGAACAGGTTTGTACACTGACATGCATTACAACTAAAACATGCTTTATTGCTACATAAATACAAGTGGTGTAATATACACATTGTTGCGCTTGTAAAACCGAAATATTCTGTGAAGCGGACCAAATCTTTAGCCAGAGAGCTACGTATGTATGTCGGTGTGTCTTGTCATAATGGCTTACAGTTTGGATTTTTGAAGTTGGGTAATACGAGTCTATTTTTGTACTTCCAAACATTGTCTGAACGTCACTGCATAATAACTAATTATTTCAATTCCTTGCTCTTGAATCCTGGCGAATGCGGCAACGGGATCTAAACTACATAATGTGTAAATACACAGGACATGAATTTTTGACCGTGCATCACCGTGCGAGTGCATAAACTAAGAATGAGGAGTCAGCGTTGCTGGAAGACAAATACACCAAAACTGTTATCATTGCTTATTCTGTGTCATTCACCAAGACAGCCAACAATTTTAGGGCATCTTGCGGCATACTTTTGGGTACAAAGATAATGATTTTGGAATATACATACATATCTTGATAGACACACACGTAGGTTACTAGAAAACACTCCTATGAAGTCATATTCTGTGTTCTGAAGTGGTGCGCATTTTTGCATAAATCACACAAGAAGAGTGTCTTCAAATTATCAGACACACGTTATATATCTGTAGCAGTATGCGGCACTCTTGATTTCCGAAATCTTTTATCAAAGACAGCACAGATCAATCAATCATCAACTTCTCTGACGGTACAATGAACTACCCCGATAGAAGTAGTGATGATGAGTATTTAACACGCTCATACTTTAGTTTCAAGACGGTGCGTCGTGGAACAAAAGTTTATGCAATACATCATTTGAGTAGTCAAACCAGTTTCTTGCTGATTTCGGCGAGTAAGCGTCGAATTTTCATGCAACACCATGAAACTAGTTTAACTATTTGACGGTGCATGGGTGAGGTAATGTACAAATTTTAAAATTGACAGGATGATTATACCGACAGATAAACGATTAGTCTAATCACGAAATTTGATACGCTTTTTTCTATTAGTACACCTGCTCCTTCGAAGACAGGACAGGGGAATGCGAACAACACAGCGGCTGTACCGAATAAAAGTAGGCATGTGCATTTCTCCAGAGATATTATTAGCACATCCATTGACGAAATAGCATTATGGATTCACTCATTTGCAGAAAATTAGATGATAAAACTAAATAGTTGTGATTTCCCTTTATTATCCAAAAATAATATATAACCATGGGATGAGTATTACGTTATTAACCGTTGTCATGATATGTTCATAATTGTCCAAACAGCAGTGCCTCAGCGTACCTCGAACAATGTCCTGCTAAAACGGGCACACAAACTGAACCTCCCCACATTGATTTGTTGAAATGTATAACAAATATATCAATCTTTTTGGAGAATGATGTCGCATATTGGTTGAAATATAAATCAACACCATTTTGAACAACGATTGGCACACATTCAGTTATTCGCAACGACACGGGAAAGTTTCACTGAACCAAGTAATTGTTATGACGACGACGATTAAATAAAACAATTAACGGTTAATTAAAGTATTTAGTACAGTTGTCAGATATTAAAACATGTTCGTAATTATTGTATGCCATATATGTCAATTTTTTGCAGATTATAAATGCCCAATAAGCTTGACAAATACAGCCATATTATGTAGTCAACCATGTCATAAATGTCAATTGGTCATGAGTGAAGAGGTTTTATTGCCATGCAGCTGAAATCTTTATCAGTCGTGGATAGGGTATATAAATGTGGGAACAACTGTCACTGTTGATGAGTTATTGATTGATGAACCAAGAATTTGATTGTTATTACTGGAATGTAATAAGTGAATTGTTTAAATACGCAGTCAGCCAAATCGACGGTGTTAAATATTCTCCGTTTGGAAGGTGATTTTGTTCAAGAAGGAATCGCAAGTAAGGAAATTTAGTTATAATTGTCTTTCTGCCACCGACATATGTACATATATTGTATGGTTGTCATATCGACAAATCTTTTTCAAAGTATGTATTTCCATCTTTAGCTTGTTTCGGCACGGAGTATGTATGAGTCAGCGTCAACGTATTATTTCCAAGAATGAGGTATCTGAAACAGCATTGCCTTCAGCAAGCGCAACATGGCATTCCTCCAATTTGAATAAAAATCAGTTTTCAAGTACACTTTGTTTTTCTTGACTTTATTTTTTTGACAACCGTCATACATAAAGATTTATTATTTTTTTTAGGAATGAAGTCCATATGCTTAATTAGAATCCGCTTTCATAAACGGTGTCGAGTTGTTCCTGAATACTCGTATGATTGACAACGACGAGCATCATTTTCATGCTCTCGAACATATTAACGTGGAAACTGGAACTAGTCTTACTCCACGTTGATGTATTCGTACCTTACATTCCTAGGATTGGCCCAATAAGTTGCACTATCGACGAGTTGAGTCACGACTCGCACTAAATTTTTTGAATCAATTGTCATTCTAATTCTAATCTTAACAACTATTCATTTCAAACACATGTGATGTGTGAATATATATTGTTGATTTTTTTAAATAGAATTTTAGTAAACGATGTGATAATGCGATGATGTTTTGTGATGTTAGCTGTGAAAATTGCGTACTTACTATTTCTTGATACAAGCCCTCCTCCGATTGTAAGTTACTGAAATACGTATGATTAACGTGTAGATATATATGTAGCTATATAAGAGCTTGACAAGATAATTGTAACAACCTTTTCTATATCAATTAAGAGCAACTTTTCGAGCTCACAATACATTCACTTTATTTTGAAACGAAGGGCTTGACCAACTCTCAGGGCATTATACTCACGACAACACTGTTTCCGACGGTGGAAGGCTTTGTAGTGCTCATCATCATTTTCCCACCCTGATGACCCACCTCGGGTTGGTGCAAATTTGCATCGATCATGGCTGGTGGATAACTGCTCTTCACCACAATCTTCCCAGGGTTCTCTGCATTGGAGGCGACTTGACTGAGGAATTTGTTCAAACCAGTAATCGTGATTTGTGGTATATTGCGTACGTCCAGGAAAATCAATTTTCTGCAACGTCTCAAATGGTCCAAACTAATGTTTGTGAGCTGTGGACACCCTGTGACGTACAAATGTGTCAAATTGTCCAGACACGGCGAGTCAGGAGCCCCAAGCTGAGCAATTCCTGCATCCGTGATTCGAGGGCAGCTGCTCAAGTCCAGTCGGGCAATGCTGCCTGCGTGTTGAGTGACATACCTGAACAAGAGATTGCAAATTAAATAGTGTGTTAATAGATAAAACAGTCTCAATAATTTAATGTATACCTTAATGAAACGTCCGATAAGGGAGCCCCGGAGAGATTCAAGTATTTCAAATTTCTCAAACGTGATTTCGAGTCAGTCAGTCCAGGCCTCGAATCAATAGGAGGAGCAAGAACCTCACGGACGGTACCATCAATTAGCTGATCCACGTAACTCAAGTCCAAGCCGGACAACGATGGACAAAAGCAGGTTTTTAAAGCAGACACCGTATTCCATGAACTTCCTCGAAGGGATAATTCCTTGAGCTGCGGGAGCCTACTAATGATCCACAGTAATTGTTGCTTGGAAATCTTTGTCCAGTTGAGAACCAAATTCGTCGGCTGACGGCGCACAACACCCTTCAGCATATTTGGAGTAATAGTTCTATAAAAAAACATGTCACATCCATTTACAATCTCAAGTTTAATTTTGTCTTTAGCTCGTCTCAAAGACGAGTCTAAGGTTTAACGCTACATAAAAACAAGTCTTACTTCAGCGTTAAATCAATTTTGTGCCACAACATTGGGGTCACTCCAATGCGGTTCCAGTCTTTCGAAACGCACAAGACCGTATTGAGAGACGCGATGTCCAACCGCATGAAAACATTCTCCCAAATTAGTTTATTTTTTAGGTGGGACTGAGGTGTGACCTTTTTCTTGGACGCTTTCTTGGCTTCCTCTTCTGGAAGTGTTAGCGGGGCTGGTCTGACAACATTACTGGGCTTTTTCAAGTTTTTCCCAGTCCCATTCATAATTTTATTGGCAAGCTCAGTCCTGACAAAAATACAAAAATACAATTCCCTTACTTCATAAGAAAAATGAATAGAGCGCACATATAAAAGATTAAGGGTCTCTACCTGAATGGGTATTTTATTGGGGATGCCTTCTTGCTAGTTTCGCCTTCAGAGCTCTCCGCCTCTTTGTCTCCATGCTCAGACTCATTGTCAACGACTTCTTGTTTGATTTTCTTCGCAGGGATGATTTCCGCTGCGGTGGTGTCTGGTTCCTTAATAATAGCCTTGTGTTGCATTCGAACAATGTCTCCATTTCTCGGAAGCTCCTCAGACAGTCGGCGAGGCAGCTTGCATTTCGTCACCTCAGTCGCTGAGAGTGTCCGTTTAATAGCGGAGCTAACCTTATTTGCTGCCGCTTTCATAGATTCTTCTGTTGATTTTCGGCGGACGACTTGATCAATTTTTTGCCTCACCAAAGTTTCGTCGTCTCTCAGCTACAGCAAACAAACAGTCAATTATCATCAGCTAAAACGACTAGCCGTGCTTCTAAAATTTGTTAAAAACCATCACTCCTCTTACCGCTCTATCGACGCTAGGCTTTTTAAGTTGACGATCCGTACTCTCAATAAACTCTCGCGTGACCACTGACTCCGTAATGTCGGGCTTGACGTCACGAAGCGGGCTGAAGTTGGGCTTCCCGTTTGGAAGAGTCGGTATCGGACTGGCCCCGTTAAAATTGTTTGTGAGCTTTGCGTCAGGCGCTGAGATCCCATTATTTGTTTCCGAATAGCCGTTAGTCGTATCACCGATAAGATTCCGCTTGTCCTCGTGAGACTTGACGCGCTTCACGCCACGTACAGGCTTGCTCTTGTCCACGCACATGGGACACTCCCAACTGTTGGGAAGGTCCTCATTGACGATCGCAATGGACCGGGAACACACTTCCGAGGAGATGCAAAGTGGATGAACCACCTTCAAGCACATGATACACTCCATCAGGTTGGACGGTCCGAGTCTCGGTTTGCCCATAATAGTGAAAGCGTTGGGCCCCTCTCCCCATCCATCCTTGGTACACACATCACAGGTCGCAGTCGTCGGGAGTTGTGGCCGCAGGCAGTCCCTCATCACGCAAACCCGACGGCGAACGCTCGGCTCCTTCGTGTCGTTGTACTGCTGACGAGCTATGCAGTTGAGGCACTCATTACAGTCTTCACTGATGTTGCACGCTTGACAGTTCCCACAACGAACTCGGCGATGAAATATTTCCTCCACTGCCGGCACGGGGCTGGAGACGCCACAACTGAAGTTGCACAACGACTGGTTCTTGGAGGAGCGTCGACTGTAGTCCACCTTGCCAACGTCCTGCGCAAGATGACGAAAATACCGCGAAATGGACATTTAGTACGCTCGGTTGGTGTATGATAGTAGTTGGGATAATAAAAACTGGGAGGACACGGTAAAACTAGCCTTACTTCAGCTCGCTCTCCAGGCCAGACTAAAATGGGTCGGCCTGTCACAGCTTTGGATGGGTTATCGTAGCGGTGCTTCTCCACGATTTGCTTGATCGACCTGAGCAAAGCGACTGGATCATAAATGAGAGCTGGCACATTCTTACGTTGGATGGGAAGTTGGTGGAGGTAGAGCACGATGGCTTTCAAGCCTAGAAGCTCTTGTGGGCTCAAGGCCACATCCTATGACAAAAAAGAACAGTGTATTCTCACAAAAGACACGAATTATTAAACGAAGATCTTAAAATCTTCCACCACGTATGTACAGAGAGGTCGAAGGAAAGGATACTATGATGGTGCTGCATTTCAAGAAAGATACGCAAAGTTGCAGCTACTGCTCTGGACTTTGGTCGCAAACTTTAGGTTATACAAGAAACCGAATATAAAGTAACTCATTTCGTAACCACCTCTTACAAAAACTACTGATTCATATTTGCATGTACATATACTGCATATTACATGGAACGGTTGGATTTATACGATTGCAAAACGCTTCTCTGCATATTATTCCTGCACACTACATGTAAAGCAGGAAAGGCTACATGCCTATTTTAGAGAGCACCGACCGACAGTTAGAAAGAGATTTGCCCATAAATGTAAGCCTTTCACAAAATGTTGAGCTCTTGTGATGTAAAGTGAATTTTAAGAAAAGTTCGTTCGTTCACGAAAGGATAAATCAAGCCATCATTTGCGAATCATTTGTGATGGGATGGAGTTCGTTAGCATATGAATGTTGAGAGTTAATTTAGTTGAGTATTTTTTACTCAAGTGCTAGTTACCTCAGGAACCAATCTTTCGCTGGGTGTTGGCTTCCACTCCTTTTCGTATTCTTCATCGTCGTCGGATGGAATGCGAATGTAGCTCTGGCCCATTAGGCAATGCACATAACGTTCTAACGTGTACCACAGCATTTCAGTGAAGAATGGATAGCGAAATTTTTGGGGAACCTGTTCAGAAAATAAGTTCCATTTTTTTAAATTCATCCATCTATATAAAAAAAAGAGCCAACTCGTCTTGATAAGCCCAGGAGCTTTTAAGCACATACTATCGAGTGCAATGTCATTGATATGCAAAAAAAATCCATTATTATACCAGTTATATAGGTATCCGCTTTCTTTTGAGTGAATGCTTTGCCACTTCCAACATTAATCATTACCTTTGCTCCTTTCAAAATGTGATACCAAACAGACGTTCCACCGAAATCAACGTGGAAATCTGTGTAGCATCCTTTCACACTCATAAGGCAGTATTTCTGTACTTTAGGATACATCATTTCATCCATAACCTAAAGCACAAGATTAGTAAAACTGGTGTCCGTATAATCATACTTTGTGGTGCAAGCTTGCAAAGTTCAGAGGAAATAATATCCATGAGTCAGCTTACATTTGTGGCTTCGGTTTGCATGTTTTTCAAGTGGCGTGGCCAAACCCTGTCTACCCAATCGAGTTGGCGGACGACAGTGGGAGCTTCCACAAAATTCTCTAGCTTCGTATGAGAAAACTCCAAGCTTATCACGTTCAGCAATCGGTCCTTATTTGTCTTTTCGTAGTATTCTTGCCATTGCTTCATTGTCATCTCCATGTTTTTCTGTGTTTTCACATCCATCACGTCCAACAACCGTTTGGAGCCTATTTCAATATTTTTAGCATTAAATCATGGAATTCAAATACTTCACAGGGCGTAATTTCCGCATAATATACGAGTCATACTCACCAACACAAGTTCTCACGTCTCCAACATGAAAATTTGACCCTGGAATTCGTATCCCTAGCCCGTCCTTTTCGTGGAAAATCAACGGCTCAGTAAATCCATATTGTTGTATATAAGCAAGGTTAAAATCTGGAGACATCATCATCATATTAACGTAATGGCTGTGATTCACACTTTGGTTTACTCTAGTATGTAAAATGTACAACCTTACCCGTTCCTTTCATATCTTTCACAACACTCTTTTCGAACCGAGGAGATCTCAGCTTCTCCTCGAGATCAAAGCTTTGAGGTCCCTCGATTTCATCGTCAGCATCACCAAGAGCCCAATCATCAGTGTAAAACTTTCGCTCCTTCCGATCCCGCTGCAGACAGAAATAATAGTCATACAATCTGTCACACAATAAAGATTTCCTTTTTGGACGCTTGGCAAACATAGCATCTCAAAAATACTAGGGCACATAACACACATAAAAACGTAGATACTAAGAGCCCAATGCACATACATAAAAACAACTCATTTGATTGAGGTGGCAGCAGCACCGTCGTTTTTCTGAAGAAGCAGAAGCTACCGCTGCAGGTAACTTCTGTGCTTTCATACTGACGGGAATTTTATAATTTTAAAGTTGCAATAAAACAGCATTGACTCCGACAACTGTGAATGGTTGCGAAATAATTCAAATTTCAATCCATGGTCAAACCAAATCCAAGATGGCAGCTATATATTAATTGAATCAAATTCCAAACGATTACTCGTCAAAGTTGCTGAGAAAACTGAACTACAACCGACTATGAACAATCAGCCACATCCAAGAATACAACAATATCGCTTTTAATATCTACTATGAATGGGAGTCGAACTCATTCATTTTCATATCCCGTTTCAAGTAATATTTTTTTTTACATTTCAAGGTGGGAGAGATTGATGGGTGGTGAGACGAAAGCCCTTTTGTGATGTAAAAGGCATAGTTACATATTATCGGAGAAAAAAGGGAAGCAATAAAAAAGGTATATTGTGTACATTTATGATTCCTGTGAATCACAGGCTCAAATGAAGCTTGAAACAAACAGTAGCAACTCATTTATTAGGCATTAGTTGACAAAACGACGAAAGCATTGCGCACCAGGAAAAAGCAGTTATCTTTCGGGCTCTATACACATAAAAGAAAAGCTACGATTGCACACAAGTTTTTCTTGGAGAACCCTGAAAGCAGAGCACAGCTAAAAGTAGGAATGATTGAGGAAAAATGCTTACAAGTTGTCGGGTCACACGTTTTGGACTTTTGTCCATTTTGGATTTCTGCTTGATGCAGACCTTCTCCTCAAACTCCATGATCTGGGTTTAAATACGTCGTCGACGTACCGCTACGACTCCAGAGTAATCTTGCCGCTACGCTGAGCAGATCACACGCCTCCGCAAGTGGCTGATTCTTCTTAAAGCACAAAGGTATTGCAGTTCCGTCCGAATGTCTTGTGAGACAACGATTTCTTGACAGGGGTAGCTATGTGAAAACACAGTGACAAGTTTTGTTGTCAACTCAAACTCTTTGGCAACGGCGGTATTCAATTGTTTCTCAAACCAATCACAATTCGCCATGCAACAGTTTGCCAGCATTACTTGAAGCTCTTTACGCTCCCTTTTATTAAGTATCGCTCATAAAACCATTGGGAACGGCTCTCATCATTTATTGGCTATTCATGATTGAGTTTTTAACAAACCTCACAATAAAAGGAGCGCACATTTGTTCCAAGTTAAATCAATAGGCCCATTGTTGTACTTGCGTATGTTAGCGCACCCGGTTATGGTTTGTCTTTGTCGTAGCTTTTAACTTTTTCATTTAGGTTTGTCTCCTCGAAAAGAACGGTATTATATGAAAAATTGTCATTGATATGTGCATCACTACATTGGCTGCTGCGCGGTGGAAGCTGGAGAGACACACAGATCTAGATCACATTCACGCCATTTACACACGTTGTCTTTGAATAAACGTTGTCTTGAGATTGCTTCCTCATTACATCCGTGGGTAGAGTGTTTTTAAAATCCACTTGGTAATTCAACATGGGGAAACGTGAAGTGACGAGAAGTTAGGAAAAGTCCAAGTGTAAACATTCATCTCAAGTTTGATCTCAAGTTTGCCGACGAGCATGTTGAGAGACCACACAATTACTTAATGGGTTTAAAACAATAATGTCTCTGCCGATTCTCAACTTTTGTGTATACATGCTGCAGTGTTCCATGAACTCATTTTATTCTTCTCGAAATTAGCTACTCATTGCACAAATAAAGTGACTTTGGTAATCCTCCAAAATTGCCTAATATCGCTTGTAACCCTTTTTTTAGTCTAAACATTTTCTTCAGAGTTTTTTATGAACAGTGATGAGATGACTTTTGAACTGAGGTAATACTAATATGGCAAGGCAAGTTGAGGAAATACTGAGATCTAATTAACTTGACTGCTAGGGCACATCCACTCTTTTTACTATTTCATACACAATATTAAGTGTCTAACATTTCGGATGTCATTTGACTAATATATATATTTTTTAATTCAGAGCACCAAACTCCTCGTAAAAACTAGCACACCACACGGAAACTCACTTTACACACCACAACAACTATCGTCAACATGCGTTGCCTCTCTAGTTTATGGAGATGACTCCGTGTTGTGTGGACATGATGTAACGGATGTATCATCATTTGATAACCGTGTGTGTACTGTGGCAAGAACATATAATAAAGCTTACAAAACAAAAGCACGGTAAAGCATTTGCAAGTTTCAAGCGTACATATGTACAAATGCCTACATATGCACAACATTGATTCTGGCATATTATTGTGGAGATGTGAATCTTCTTCACTATTTCTAAGGGCAGTTTTACCATATACCCATTGAAACCAGAGTATTAGATGTGTGTGCAATGGAATCATCATGGGTTTCGTGTGGGAAATGTATAGGAAGAGTTTCATTTTACTGCGGGAGACACACACAGAGTGACAAAACGGTAGTCTTTGAGAGATGAACACTAAAGGAAGGCAGGAGTAAAAGGCAATTTTTTGTATTTACTCATAGCCAACATCGTAGCGCAGAGCAGAGCTGCGCAGGTCACCCGCGGTTGTGTCATGACGAGCTATGGCTTTGGCAGCCGGAGCTCTCAGTTACCACGATGCAGATTGGAATTTAATTTTGTTATGTATTTACGGTCAACGGTTTTTAGATAAAACCGATGTCTACTGTTAGACAACTTGTAGCGTGCTTTAAATGTCGTAAGCTAGTTTTAAGCTCACAGGGAGCGGTAGTTTGAAGTATGGCCGGTTACTTGGACACGAGTTCAGATTTTCAAATGTCGATCCGCGCAGTATTTTATGTTGAAACTTAGATTGCCAAGTTTCCATATATGTTATTTTGCATTGCACTGCACGCATTTATAAAAATCGCATAAAAAATGAATTTTACGGATAATTTACGATTTTGAAATGTTAAAATTGAAATTCGTATACTGAAAACCATAAATTCGTTGCTGAGCAATAGTGTAGGAACAGAGAATCAAGCATTTGGGGGTATTGCACATCTCTAGTGGCCCAGGTATTCTTCCTTTAGTCGCTATGCATCGGTTCTCACTGACAAGTTGGAGTTAAACGTGCTCCGGTTATGTTTGAGTGTGGTAACGCTTAGCAAAAGGGTTGCCTTTTTATTTGATGTACATATAAATACATACTCCTCTACACAGGCTTTGGTTTGCGGTGAGAGAAGTAGTGGAACGCGTAAAGTAAAGGTGTGAGGATGAGAGCATAAAGTAGGTATACCTAAATGAACATGTGTAAAACATATTGCTCGAAGTTTGCATGTATCACGTTACCCCATTAGCCCGGACGCCTTTTTGCAGTAGTAAAATTGGATGCTTTCAAATGTATTGTTGTCACAACAAAGAGGAAGCAAGTGACAGAATTCCGAAAAAGCATATGAATTATGAAATTTATGTTGTATTATGTTGCAAGCAATCCGCAATACATTTTCGCGGGTGGTGGTGTTTCTATTTTTGTTAACAATTTAGGCGTGAGTCAATTCGGCTTCAAAGTGGTGACAGCGACTTTAATGAGCTACCTATTTATGGTAATGGCAAATCAAAGTATAAATAAAAAGATTTGTTTTCAAATTCCGGAATTTACGTAATGAGACCACTCAAAAAACTTTATACCGAACTGATGCAACTGCACAGATAGGAGCAACAGGATTTTGGATGCAGAACATATAAATTCATGTGTCCAAAATCTACGCAGTGAAAAATTATTTAAAGTAGTATTAAATCTTATTCCATTGCAATGCCTACTATATTGTAAATGCGATATGATAATCACTAGCGACTAGACAAACAATGCATGCAAAGCTTAATATGTAATATATATATTTGATGCGTACATTCTGCGGATTTGCTTTATAAAATTAGTTCACGAATTTTCACTGATGCTTTAGCTTTTTTGTAAAATGACAGAACATTTGTGAACAAGCACAAATGAATTGCAAAGGAGTGTACTGCTATCAAGTGCTATCATACAACATCGTTTTTATTATTTCATCATTAACTTCAGACGCATTTCCAAAATACTTCTCTGCTCTTCACCAAAATTGAAGTAAACTTGGAATCTAAACGAGGGGATGCAAACGAATGAACTTTATTCTCTGTGGAATTTAAACTACTCTTTAATTGATCACTGACTGACTATTACTTATATGCATCAACAATAGCTTGTTGATATTTTATTTAATACTTATGCCAGTATTATTTAACACCACAACATTGCAGAGTGATTTCAATTCGAAAGGAAACAATTGGTAAGCAGTATCTCTCTTAACGTTTTGCTAGCAAAAAGCACTTATTACATGCGTGATAACAATGATAAACAAAATGAATATGATGGTAATAGTGATCTCGATTTTTTCAAATCGCAACACTTAAAGTTAAATAACTTTTAACTTATATATTGATATAAATACATGTATGTGAGAACACAGAGATGCTTCCGTCATTCATTCAACTCATACACAAAATATATACTATTATTGGAGGGTTTAGGGGTGTAAATTTCCAGTATTATTATGGATAATTATGGATATCATTTTATTTAATACGTAGCGTCAATTTATCTTGTCAAGATTAACTTTCACAAATAAATCATGACACACGAGTAACTGAGTATTAATGTTCGTGCGTGCATGTGTAGATTCCGAAGTACCTAGATTTACACGGACAAACAAACGCAAATTCTCATAGTTACTTACTGATGATGATGCTGACTGTCTAAAATGATGAATACACCGTGCAACAAACACAAACATCTCGTGTACTAATGTATAACTGATATTGACACAAAAGGCATAGCAAATGTGCGAAAGTGATAGTATCATTGTGCAGTCTTGAAGGTTGAAACGAGGCGGAGGATAAAATATATTATGCTCATTATGGTAATATGCACATGTTCTTCAGTTTCCGCTCCATATGTTTTACTGAGCTTGTTCAGCCACGGAATAATTGTGAATCATCTACCATTATTTCGTATCAATAAGATAAAAGGATGCTCATCCGCGTCGCACTTCTGCCGCCAGTATTACTACAAAAAAGCATACATTTTGTACTCCTTGGTTTCCAGAGAAGACCGCAAAGGTGTACAAATCACAATTACAATGCAGCCGATCTATCATCTATTGTGGGAGAAAATATTGGCTAATCTACAGAAAATCCCCATGTAAGATGTCTGACCCAACTGGCAATCATCATTTCTATATGATTACTTAGCGGATCCGCAAGTTGCCACAATGGAATCCAAGCGACGCGTAAAAGGAACAGTAATTTGATCAGTAAGCGTGAAAACTCCATATATTACGTCCAATAATGTGATGAGAAAATTGCGTTGCCTGTATTCGGAACAAAACGAGCGGTGGCTGTGTACATCATGTTTGTGGTTGCGCATTGAGCATTTTAATATGAATAGTTGTTGGATGTGTACATATTGTAGTGAAACAAATAAACTTCAAGCGAGTATGTACCTACATCAAAGTCATACTGTGAATCCGCTTTGCGTTGTGCAGTTTGTACTTCACCTTCATTTCACAATGAATCACGAAATCCGAAAGCTTGTGTGACCCAGCGACATGTGACTGTGACTTTTCTCCGATGAACTTCTTGCTGCTCCATACTAAAACGAATTGTTCAACTCGACAAACTGTTCGTTTCATAGGACTCAGTGGCATTGTGTTACCATACTCGGTGAAACTCTTTGTTTGTCAATGACCCATAGAAGACCCACTCTTGGAACATAAGTGCGTGAACCAGTTACTACTACTATGATCACTCGTCATCAGTTGAAGGACATGGATTCTCATGACTTGTTTTGTAACCTGAAATGGACGAAGCTAACCAATTCAAGCTACATACAAAACCATTACATTGTACAAATGATTAATATGCGATGCTAAAGCGCGGACTCAAATCATATTATCGTATGTCATCAAATCAGGAGCTTATTTATGCCCAATCTTGGTGAACTGAAAACATTTACATTATCTTATTTTTTCTCTCTCTCTCTGCTAACAAAAGTCTCAAAACAGCATGTAATCTTAACCAACCGTTACATACAGGTACGCTTTCACATTATTGCTCCTGCCTTCTGCGTAACTTGAGAGATTCGAGACGCATCATTGCCATGCTCGAATTGCTGCATTATTATTACCAAGTAAGGTTAAATACATGCTACTGTGCGCCTACAGAGCACATTACATGCTTCAATGCATGTTAAAGTTGATAGCAAGTTTTGCATTGTGAGATCATGCCTCAAGTATGAAGTTCAATATTTTAATCTGTTGATACACATAATTACTGGAAACTTTATACAGCGAATAATGACAAACATGTCAAAACACACAATCGTCGTAGAAAATCAGTTTCCTTGTGCTGATCATCCGTAAAATATCAGTGGCACACACCACGCTGAAGCGTTTGAGGATGGTGCGATCACTGGAAAATGAAATGCAGGGGTGCATTTTTGTATGCATTTATTACTCTTGCAAACAATCATCATAATATTGCTCAACAAATCAAGCAAATATTATTTTTGTTGGTATTATTTTTGTGAGTACAGAATATTGTCTTTCATTGTTTGTGCGTCTGAGTGTGTACGTGATAAAAAGAAAGAACGACAATGTGATTTGATCTACTACTGAGTCACTTGTGCAGAAGCGTCACTTATAAGAATCACATTCTCCGCTATGAATATTTAATTATATATTATCACGTTACAACGTGTTTGTCGTCGTTCTCGTCGTCGTCAGTGTCAGTGTGTGCACTCATTTCATTGGAAGCAGAAGTGACGCGCAAGCCCGAGACACAAAGGTGGATTTACTAATCCCTGAGTTGTATTCTACGACATATCCTGAGAGTGGATAGATATACATGATCCGTAAAGCGGAAGAACAGTTCATACTTCGTCCTCGCCGTGAGAGTCGTTAATTCGTATATTTCCTCCTTCCCCTCTCCGAAAAGTTAGCACCACTTATCGTTTCTTGTGAACTCAACGTCGTCAATTTGTTCATCCGATTTATTCGCGTGCTTAAGTTTTATTTGTGTAGTGAGACATATTACAGAAATTGACAAACTATTGATTGTAAGTATAAGGTGGACCGTTAAATTTTTATAACTCATCCTTCTACTTCATGAGTACCGTAAGGTATCCAGCTCGTAGAGCGTCTAATCTAATATCTACTCGTTTTGGATGAATGCCATCGTAAAAATAACTGTCGTCTTGATTGATTACCTAATGTCAATCATACTCATTAACTGTTGAAGTCATTAAGTGTAAATACATTACTGCAACGGATCGGAGATCAACCGTGGAGTGAGCCTTAAAAGAAGTTCCTCCGGAATGGCAATTTACGACCAATAACCTCTGAAACAGAAGAGCGCCTGTGTGGCGTCTAGATGTTTGCCAAGGTTTGCTCTTATTCTCTGCCAAGTTACCTCAAATTTTGCCATTGGTTTGAACTACACGATCCCGCAAAAGTGTTTATTTGATAACTGTGATCTGGGAAAGTGGAAGGATATTTTCAATAAAGCGATTCCTTAATCATCCCTGTGCAATTAAGTTCAACTTGGTGTGAAATAAAAATCAGGGATAACTACAGCGAGGTTGACAAGCTGTGATTTTTTCATAAGAAGTCTCAAGTAGAGTATGAGAACTGGAGGAAAACAACTACTGGTTGAGGTCCAAGTGGAAATATTAGCAATATGTCAAACAATCTCTCCTTAGGATCTGGACCTGGATTCTACTACGATAATTATGCGTATGCCCCGTCTATTGTTTCGATGCCAGGACCAGCTCAAGAAGAAGGGGTAAGCTAAAAGCATACTTACGCACTTCCTAAAGAGTGAACAACAACTAACTAAAGCTTTGGAAGCAAAATTGAGCATGAAACATTAAAATAGAGCGTATGTAGACAACTTGTATTCGTTCAAGCTTCAACTTCTATGCAACATGCGAGCATAGCAACAAGAAGCTTTAACGAATGCATGTACTAATACAAACACTAAACACGCTTCACCGCTTTTCCACACTTTGTGTTGCGCGTCATGTACCATGGGATAATAAGCACGGTAGCTTGTTCAGTAAAGTTGTAAACTGAATTTGAATTAACTGCATCAGCACTCTCTTCGGAGGATTCATGATTGATTTGAGGTGCACGCAGCAAACCTACAAAATTGTCGCTAGATCCAAGAACTCCTTCCACTTCCTCCCGAAGTTGTGTGTGAACTACGGAACAATTAGATTAGAGGCGAAGAAGATGGTTATGGTCAGATATAACGCAAGATAAACATCTGACAATAACGACATTATTTATGACAGTATGGAATCTTCTAATGGTCTTCCTTCTGCAATTATAAGGAGACTAATATCCATTTCACAAACGACCCATTCAAAAGCTCAAAGACATGTGGCACAATGAATATGCGCAATATGCGGAGTATGAGGTTATTTTAATCGCCAGTTCTGAAAATGATTGTATAGCGTCATAAGACTTGCTAATTATGAACTTACTACAAACTTTGCCAATCATGTTGAATAATATTATTAGGAAATGTAGGAGTCTCTGTATTTAAATTAGACAATGAATCTTCTACAACCAACTGGACTGAATTAAGGCAAATATTGTTCAGTAAGAAATGCTCCCAGTTTCACGTTTCAAATTGTGATCCTATTGATTCAATGTAGTCAATTTTCGTACCTTAATGTTTTTGATATTTTACTACTAACTTCTATCATTTCCAGAAATCAGCTTCATGAGCAAATCACACATATTAAAGAATCCACATAAAATCCAGGACGGTATTCATGTTTTATGCAGATCTTTGTCACTGCGTCGCGTCTCTGAGCAACAAACCGATTCATATTCCGATCCCAGTGTGTTTTCATATTTTTTTTGCTTCATACTTTCTGTCTAAAACTTCACTTGAAAGCCAGAGAGTGGCATCGACGGGGTTGTTGTTGTGGGAAATGTAAATCGTGGGTTGAAAACAAACTTAAACCTTTTATCATCCGCATCTGCTGACCGGACTTCCCCGTTCAAAGACTGTTGTTTTTTTTTGTGAGTCAATACTTCCTTCCATTAAGCGTTGTTATTCTGTGTGTCGTGAAGGCGGAAGTAAAGGGTTTGGCTTCCCAACTCTTCACAATTGAACTGATAGGAACTGAACATGTAAGCTTCTGAAGAAGTAATTAGTGTGTGGACGAGGAAATGAGGGAATTTAAGTGACAATTAGAGCCGAGTGAGTGTCGACGAAGTATGAAAGCCAAAGTACAACGACTTTCATTATAGAACGGGGTAACTGTCAAGTAGAAGCAGTGGTGTCACAATTATTGGACTTGTACATTTTGACTTTTGACGCCGACAATTCTCGATCACCGCAGTCATCAGTGATATCCTGTAGGGACGATGTGTGTGGTCAGCAAGTGACAGGTGTAGGTTGTCGGTGGTGGTCACTTTATCTGCAGTTTGTTGTTGGTGCTACTGGACAGGTGGACAGATAACCTTTAAACGGTCGTATTTTTCATTTGAGTGTTGAAAGGTTTGTGTTCTCAGCAATTCCACAAAGACCCGGTTGACAGGTGTGAGAGACGTTTGGACGTGGACTGCTTACGGTTGGGAGGTGACGGTCGTGTGACCGGAGTTGAAACCAGTTTATGGGAGATAGTGGTCCAGTTTTCGGTGGAGGAGACAAGGACGGGGAGGTTTGATTGAAGGATTTCGTGTTTTCAATGTTTGAAATGGGGCCTGCTGCTTAACTTTTGTGTAAGTCTTGAAAGTTTTTCATGTTGTTGGACAGGTGCAGTCTAGTCTCGATCGGTCTCCGTCTTATGTTCTGAAGGGGGGTTTTTGATGATAAACACAGCTTCAAGACTTGACCGTTAGGATTTACTGATTGATAATCAGTGACAGTTTACGACTTTTCGATTAACATAGCCGTGTAGGTCATCATTGGTGTGATTTTTTATTGACTGACTGTCCAATCAACTGTACACTCACTGTCGACTGATAATTTTTTTAGGAATTTGATCGACGTCTTTGTTATATAACTGATACTTGATTTAGTCCTCAATTTTTGTGAGCTCTTTGTGTCGTAATTTTGGACGACGGGAATAATGTTTTGACTCTTGACACTTGCACTTTTCGTAGATGCCCTGTGGTGAGACACTGGTAAAACAGTGGAAGGAAGTGCATACACACCACCCACAATTATGTTGGCCTTTCATAACTTATTTGTTCCAGAATGGGACGGTGAATCAGAACCATGCAGTAACGACAAAATTTCGAAAGTATGCAATATATTATTTATATTGCCAACTAAAACAACGCCGTTTCAGTACCGGATCCCTGTATCTCACTAAAATTAATGGTTTCCGCGTTTTTATACTTTTTCCCCTTTTTCATTTTGTTATGCGACGATTGTTCGGTTTTACAGTCTTAACGTAATTAAAAGCTTTGTTTTTGTTTAAGAATTATCCTTTTTTAATGCCGACTATTACCTTTTTTGTTACCATTGACACTGACACAGAGCAATAAAAATCATGAATTTTTAGAGCGCTCTCTCAAAGTTTGTAACAAACATATTACCGGAGAGACACACAGAGAACAAAATCTTTGTACTTGCAACGACTAACTTTTCGGGTACATAACGGACACTTCCCAGCACTACTTGATTGTTTGATTTTGTTAATTTTACCGTAGACTGTGTTCGACAGTCGACTTTGGAGAGAAATCAATTTCTTGGAATTTTTGTTGTGTTAAATGATTGCTTTTGTATCTCTCTGTTAACATAGCCGCAGCCAGTTTCCGTTTTTCATGTGAACAGTTCGCAAGCCCCAAAGGGACACACGTACACGAGAGGACTTCTCATCTATGCAACGAGCTTACACATCTTTCTTGAGAGTAGCGTAGACTGAACTGATCCCGGACCTGAGTTCAGGCACTCGATATTTCGACGGCTCATTTGTTTTGTGAAATGTTGTGATAAGATTCTCGTCTACTGCCCATAATGTACTGCTATGATAATGGGGAGGTCGATGGAGTGAAGCTATTGAACGAGAAGCTGAGTCATCTGAAAGACAAAGTATTGTTTGAAATGTTTCCGTGTAACTCTCCTCTTTTTGACTTCTTCTCTCACTGAAGTACATGCATACTTAACTCCAAAGCACTGTATTGTCTTCCTGTTGACTTCTCTGTATTTTATCTAGTCTGTAAATTAATCCTGTACAAAGTTGAGAGTATGCAGTGCGATCCAAGAGCGGTTACAAATTTGCAATTTGTTGTCGACCATTTTTCGCCCCTACTTTTAAGATAATAGCAATTGTAAAGAATGTAAAATCAACGTAGTAACTAGTTCAGCATTTTCAAGTTCGTAACGCTCAGACTTGTAGAAGTTCTAGTTGGTTATCGCTTCGTGTCATCTTCTCCATTAGTAAGAGCAATTGTTCAGCATCATGTTTAGAAGCTATTACAACCTTTTCAAGTGCCAGTAATAGATACTTTCGTGTTAATCTATAAATACATTAGTGGTTATATCGTGCACATTATTCTATATGTATAATTACGGGACAGCGTAACCCCTCGGACATCATTATGGGCGGTTACGAATATCCAGAGGAGGGTGGCGATGAAGAGGTGTGAAATACTCTCTTATTGAGCACATATTCCTATGATATATCAATCCCTGGTCTTGAGCAAGAGTCGTTCTAACATAATTTTTCATGTCTTGGGAGTTTTATGGATCTACCTAGATTAATTAACAATTAATCTAGATTAGTGCGTTATTGCAGTTTCGCCACGTCACGGCTTCTCTCGCAAATTACCACACAACGAGCAATATTCTTTTCCTCTCGTGTTTCTGGGCTTTTAGTATTTACCGTAGTGCATTATTCAGCATTGCAGAATACCTACTAAATCGGCTAATTTTTAATCATTTCGAGGCATCAAACTGGCTGACAAAGGATTGACATAAAGTAATCAATGATACTTGCGTTGTCAAAAATGCTAATGTTGCTAATTAATGTAGGGGTCCTAGATTACAATATTAATTGATGGTTGAGGCAAAATGGGCATCAAGAGCTCTAAGTAATTTTAATGGTTTTCTTCATTTATACTGGAACAAAGGTCAGGAAGGGTTAGCAGTGGTTATCATTTGGATTCGGATATGATTGCTGGTAGAAGTTCAGAAGAGAATCATTTGAGCCGAGGCTTATCAATATAGTAGCAAAAAAATAGCCGCTGCAAAACAAGATTGTGCTCAGGAGTGTCAATCGTAATTTCATCCAAAGCACAGATTTCCCATAAATGCAGAAGATTTTATTAAGAAAGTTTTAGTTGTGTAATCAATCGCATTATTTCACTAGAAAATGTCTAACTTTTGTAGACGATCTAGAAACGATTGCTTTCTCTCAATACCTGCACTGCCATGGGGTGATTCAGTAGACGGCTGGGGAAAAGATTAATGCTACATTATTGCATCAAAAAAATGGAATGGATTCCTCCTGAGTTACGGTCGTATTACAAAAAGGGGGTAAGCCGTTGAACCCGAATTTAAATGATCGAGTCGTGTCAATTACTTTATTTTCTATTTAGAATTTGTAGAGTTTACGCGTTTCTATGTTTCAACGTTATTCAGCGTATGTTTACCTACCTTACGCTAAGATATTTTGTTTGTTTGAAGAATTGTTTAAATTATCACCCTAGCTCTCTAGCGTTTCAGTTGTAGTATTCCTCTCTGCACAATTATGTGATGATGTAGACGAAAGTTAAAAATGAAAGCGTTAAATATGATTTTATGTAGAATTGTGTTTCTCAGCACGTTATACTGATATGAGAAAAGCAAATTTGTTTCGGATTTTATTTTGAGGTTTTTGTACCGAACTTTATGATTTTTTAAAGTAAAAACATCTACTGATATACAGATATGTTTATTTATATTTAAACTTTTGCTAGTTCATGGATAAATAAGCGCACACAAATTTGCATGACTTATTGCCAGTGTGCACCAATTTTCTCTAACATGCAGAATTAAGCATGGAAATTGAAATCCGTATAATTTTGTTACTATTTAAACGGACGTTAATCATGCAATGAGCATTATACTGAATTTGTGAAATGAATGTAACATAAGGTTCGACTCGTAATTAAATTTGGCATGTCATTTAATTAAGGTTTCACTTAAGGCAAACCGGGAAACCATTTTTATCTTGCCCAAGAACTGCATTTGTCATGAATGTCGGCTCTGACTTTAAATGGATTAGAAGAGACAAATGTTGAAATGAGAATGTCGTAATATTTATTATTGGTTTAATAAATGGCTCTGTGCTAAATGCCGAGAGGGGGAACAGATAGGTTTCGACGGCGAGTAGGTCTTCGTCTGCAGTTTGATCGTCCGCTAGCCCGATTTTTATAAGCAAGCTTAGCTTACTAATTACATTTTTTGTTGCAGGAAGTTTACATTTGGTGGTTCAGTTAGGTTTTTCGTTAGTAAAGAAGTTGAGTGCATGCTTCGGAACTACTCTTGCATTGTGGAACACAAGTACAAGGTGTTTATTTCAACTCTTGGCTTACACTTACAACACTAATTTATTTAGCTTGCTCGTAACTGGCTTTTGCATGGGATTATGTCACCTTTTTAATTTTATTTATGAACTTTTGGTTTCTTGGTTGCTCAAAAATTGTTATGAAACTTAATTTTGTACCAGATTTAATGTACGAATATTGCGATTTCAGTACAATATGGGGGGCGATGGACCGCACTCTGCGGCAACGCTGCTGTCCTGGAGAAAGCTTCATTTAAGTCGTGCCAAACTGAAGGCGATCAACAAGACGTCAGCGTTGATGTCTGGTTTTGCAATGGTAATTGCTTTTAGAATATTGCTACTGAATTTTTCGAAATTTAAGTAGTTCAAATTAACAAAAATGTTTTAAAATTTCAGGTCGCTATGGTGGAAATGCAGTTAAACGAAGATACAACAGTACCTTCCGAATTGTTGGTGGCGTTTGTTATCTGCACTAGTTTATTGGTTGCAGTGCACATGTTGGCGCTGATGATAAGCACATGTATTCTACCCAATGTGGAGGCAATATCTAATTTACACAATATCAATATCGTTGAAGAGTCTCCCCACGAGAGAATGCATTGGTAACTTGATCAATTCATCAAATTCTCTAAATTTGGAATCTATCAGAAATTCTGATTCAGAATGACTTCATCTTCGGTTTGTCGTTCTTTTCCGCAGGTACATTGAAGCGGGCTGGGCATTCAGTACTGTACTGGGTATCTTCCTGTTTTTATGTGAACTTGCCATTTTGTGCTGGGTGAAATTCTACGATTACTCGATGATGGCCGCCTCATCCGCGACGATCATCATGGTGCCCGTTTTAATTCTCTTTATTGTTTTCGCCATTCATTTCTACCACAAACTAGTTGTTCACAAATACGAACTGACTGAGACTGGTCTTCGGGAATTGGAACAATTAAAGCAAAAGTTGGACTCAACTGGGCAACCAATGAACAACTCGTCATCGCCTACACGCAGTGTGCAAATAGTCTAAAAATTCGTAATATATACGGAAAGGAAGTTAGCAGAATAGTGATTTTACCTCGTATTTCAACGATATTGTTGACACTGTCTTTCTACGAATATAATACATTATAATATGCAACGGTTGTAAAATAATTTTTTGAAATGGATTTTTCCACCACGAGTCTATACGATGGTCTGGTTTATTACCCGTAGTCTGTCGCTAATTTAAGCAAATGTTGTGTAATAATAGTTTCCACAGTTAACCCTGTGTGTGTCTAAAATTTCGCCGTTACGCTATAACCGTAACATAATATCATAATATATTACTCACTGTTCTGACACCGCATTGTACGATTACGAGTACAATACACATTGTACTAAATTTATAATGCGCATTTGCTTTGTTACGATCTGTTTTGTCGCACTTTGATAGCCTTTTTGATTTTATGCTTGCTTTCAGATAAAATAGACAAACAATAATAAGATGTAAGAGATGCCGGATTTTTTTGGTAAATAAATTATAAATGTTGTCGGAAGATTTGTTTCGAAATGTGTTCTGTTACATGTAACAAATCCACTAGTCCATCATTGTCGTAAATTAACTATCAACTGATGCTGTCTTGCTTCGGAAATAAATGACAGTACTTTAAGAATTCAGGCATTATGCACAGTACACGATCAGTTATGAACCTTGATTTGCTTTGACTATTGGAAATGGTAGAAA